>QANZ01039922.1:21212-42281 GCA_003254925.1 Chamaecrista fasciculata
TTTCGCCACCCACCTTCCTAGAGAGAGAAGTCGATTTTCTCCTAAGTGTTAGAGAGATAAATCGAAAGTTGTGGGTTCTAGGGTTCTTGAGAGAAGAAGAACAAAAGGGGTTTTGTTGCTGTCTTCTACTCTATATTGCACCACCTAGCCTGGAATTCAGAGAAGGAGTTCCTGAATTCAAAAGCTGTAGATTCAATCCCGAGTTTCTTTGGAGAAAGAAGCGTGGAAGCTAGCACCTCGTGTTCGGGAAACTGTTCGTGTGGATTACCGGTGGAGGAAGAACGTGCAAACGGACTTCTAGACTCACAAAGTTCAACCATCCGATTGAAAGCTTGAGGTATAACACTTTTGATATCTGGTTTTAAATTCAACTAGCGGATCTCAGGGTTGGATTTTCCTGGGGAGCGCAAGTTTTTTTTTATTTACTGTTTGCTTCCGCTGCGTGTTTTCCCTGGGGATTTCCCATCAATACGAAGGTGCAGCGAAATATCTGTGATATTTCGATTATATCTTCGTATCTTGAGTCGTAGTTGTGCAAAACATACTCTAATGCTTCAGATTAATCTGCGCCGAAAGATTTCCCATTTGAGCCGTTGGCTCAAAATGACGGCGCAGCACTAGACTCTTCTGAAGCTTACTTGCAAACGTCATATTCCTAGAATATTCCTGCGCCGTGGGAATCACCAAATCTGGGCCAGCAGCCCACGTGATGGCGCAAGATTATCTTGTGCTCAACGTGATCTTCTAGAATATTCTGATATTTCCCTCTTGGTTTGGCCCTGTTTGGATATCTGAAACACTAAATAAATCATTAAGTAGCACCTATTTATAAAGTATAATAAATTATGCTAATTAACTCTTTTTATCCACTTTATTCTACCATACCTTAGTGTTTCCCTTAGCATATTAATTGGTCTAATTCTAATATATTATTATTATAAACACACCAAAAGAAGGCCAAATAACTTGTTCACTTTTGGGCTGATCAAATCCCCCACACTTAAGACTTTGCACTCCTAAGCAAAGGTACGAAGTATAAGAAGAAAGAATATGTCAAAGAATCAAGGAACTTTCCTAAGTTCATGATTCAAGGCCAGCACAGAGTCGCAAACTATAGCTATAGAATTTACCAAGCAAGTAACTAAGTAAAGTAGTGCAATCCAATTTTCATAAGACCAATTCTATAAGTGTATCACTCTCCTCACTAATTGGGTTTCATTTCTCTCTAGTCATGCCTTAGACTAAGTTCCTACCATAAGCTTGTAGAAATTCTCAAAGTCTCCACTTTAAGTGAAATAATGATTTTTAATCAAGAGGACTTTAATAGGGTTGTAATGTATGGGAAAGGCTAATATATATGTGTGAGAAGAAGTTTAGGGAGAAAAGAAAGGAAGTCGGTGTTTAATTTAAAATTTCTCTTCAAGTTTTCCTTAACAATTCAACTCCACTTATCCACTAAGAAAGTAGCTAGCCCACTGTAAGGCTCACTTGAGTCATTTGGCACAGAACTCTACTCTTTTGACTGGCCAGTCTTTTTCTCTTGATAAGCTCTTATGATAATACTTTGATTACTTGAGCTTTCTCAAAGATACTTTTGTTTCCTCGACTTATATATATATATTTCTTTTCTTTTGTCAAGATCTTTTTATTTTCTTTTTTATAACTTTGCTAGCTAACTTCACCTTTGAGAGTTGAATTGAAAAGTCCATCTCTACGAGAAAGTTTATAAGTACACCTTAGTGTATAGGCTCAAAGGGGCTAACAAAGGATATATTTGGTAACTGGCTAGTGTTTGGGATAAAGGGGTTGGAGAAACAAATGCCTCTATCATATTAATAATCATTAAATCTAATAAGCTTTAACCAAGAATTAAGACAAGTTCTAGAGAAAACAAGGCTAAGAGACTAATCTGATCTCTAAGTAGGTATATATATATATTATAGTATTATAGTATGTAGGCTTAATCTTCCAACTAGGTTGGGTTTCTCTCAAATTGGTCTATAAAAATCAAACAATACTACTGAACTTAGAAAATTACTTAGATTATTCTAAGGCTTATAGAAAAAAACTAAGACTAAACTCTTATCATGATTAGGGAATTATTCACTCAATACTCTAAGCATATTAAAAATTCGACTAATTCGAATTCTTCTCAAAAAGTGAAAAATAATAAGTGAAGTAAATTTAAATCAAGCACTAAAGGTAGGAAAATAAAATTTTCTTTAAAAATTTAAAGTTTATAAAATGTTTAGATTAATACCAAAAAGTTTTTGGGTGAACCAAAATATAAGTTACTCTAACTTAATCCTCTCCCCCACACTTAAAACATAACATTGTCCCCAATGTTAGAATCAAATAGGAGTAAAGAACTAGGTTAAGGTGTGAATTTATTCCCCTCTCCCCCACACTTAGAAGAACACATTGTCCCCAATGTAGAAAAGAAAGATAAGAGGAGATTTGAAAATTTAGGAAATATCATTATATNGAAATAAACTAATTCCTAGAAAGCAATAAAATAACTTTAGACTAATCTTAGACTATTCCCTATTGTGTTCTAGATATTGTAGATAGGATAATTCTTTAACTTCTTCAATCGATCTTGAAGATGATTGATTTTCGCCTCGAGCTCTTTTATTTGTTCGGCAAGGCCATCATTATCAAGGATTGGGGACGTCTCCTTGGGATTTGGAGACTGACGAGAAGTGTTCGCTTTAGGGTCTTTGTCATACTTGAAGTAACCGTGAGGGACGTATTCCTCAGGATCAGTCTCGGATTCGTCATCCGAGATAGTAATATAGAACACTTGTTTCTCAGCGTTGGTATTGGCTGAGCGTCGATGATCATTCGGAGGATAATTTTCCTGAGTGCTCTTGATTTGGGCCATATCTACAGATCAATAATTATAATTAATACTATAATTATCGGGAATTATAATTTGGGGCTGCATCGTCATGTTGCGCCCTCATGTTGCGCCGCCTGCTCAGAGGCCGGTGCAAAATATTTTTGCGAATTTTTGAAAAAGTTTGACAGCAAGGCCTCAAATTACCCTTTTGTTAACAAAAAGAAGTCCTAAAGTCGATTTTGAGAAAAGATCCTATCCTAAAAGTTCCTAGCGAATTCACGAAAAATCGGAAAGACTTACCTTGGATTTGAAAGGAGACTTAGGAAGAAAAGGATTTGAGCTCTCAAGAAAGTGTTCTAGCAGCTTTGGAAGTTTAGAGAAGTGAGTATGAGAGTTGTGAGAAGCCTAGAGCTCTCACGATTAAACTTCTCAAATAATTTGACGTTGGGCCGCCAGGTGCGCCGCCGGCGCAGGTGTCGGCGCAAAAATAAAAATAAAAATTTTTTATTTTTGTCGCCTGATTGCCAAACTCTAACCAAAATTTTAAAACTAAAAATACTAAGAATGAAATTGCTAGAATTTGTCTAATAGAAATTCTAGAGTTCAAAACTACGAATTAGGGTTTGGGATAACCCTCTTCTTCCCCCACACTTAGGCGGAAACCGTGTAAGTGGGAAAAAGACATCGCGGAACATCTTCAGGGTGGCTTGAAGGTTTCGTGGCGGATTTTTATGAAGTATCCGCCTATTTTTCACTTGGCAGAGATCCTTTGTCCACATTGGTTGCCATCCTCGTCCTTGAAGAGTGTGGCTCGGATAGGGTTTCGCACCACCTTCCTATTTTTAAGGTTTTTAAGTTTTATGCGTGGTCAATACCTAGTTTTCTTATTTATCCTAAACCTACGTGTTTTATGATATTTGGTCCTATAATAGTAAGCTCGCATAATAAGATTGTAAAGTGCATGCTTGTTTGCGAGCGTACCTATTTTTGTGATCCCTGCATCATCAACGAATGATCCAATGGGTTGATCCACGTCTTTGATTGTTATTCCTTTTCGCTTCGGATTGAGCACCTTGTCTATGCCTATGAAGTCCACATGAATCCTTTCGGTTGTGTTCCTACATACGACATCTACATTATGGAGCCATTCTTCATCACTTAGGCATCCAACACCTATGCCTAAGTTCTTGCATGAACACATGGAGACCAAGGTCATTGGCCTTTTTGCTGCTCCTATCTCCTTGTCTGCAAAATTAGAAACACTATAGCACGGAGCTATAGTTTGGTTATTTTGCGCACAGGCTGCCACATAGCCTTGTGCTTGGAAATATTCTCCTTAAGTGCTAGTTTCTCTTTTACTTTTGAAGTTATGAGGTCTTCCTCCTCTTCTTTGAAGAGTGAACTAATGTTCATGTCTTCAAAGTTTGTTTTTGGTACAAGCAAGCCAGGGTCAGGAGGTTCTACGTTTAAAAGAGTTTCAAATTCAAGATCCTCCCTTTTTGGCCTTTCTCCTAGGGTTTTGTTGGATGTACAAATACTTCGTGTATCCAACACGAAGTGTTCATCGGATTTCTCCGCCTCGTACATCGTGAGTGTGATGTTTTGATGTCCATTGTCCATTGTGATCTTTCCATCCTTCATGCTAATATTGACATTAGCGGTACGTAGGAAAGGTTTGCCTAATATTATAGTGTAACCGGTAGCTCTATTGCTACCGGTGTCTAGGACATAAAAGTCGGCGGGAAAGATTAAACCTTTCACCTTAAATAAGACATCTTCTACTATTCCTAGGGGACGTCTGCTGCTTTTGTCGGCTAGTTGCAGGATCAACCATGTGTCCTTAAGTCCGTCCACATTCAAAGAATCATAGACTGACTTGGGCATAATGTTGATAGCTGCTCCTAAGTCCAATAATGCTCCATTGACTATGGCTTTTCCTATCATGTAAGGGATGGTGAATGAGCCAGGATCCTTGCGTTTTATAGGTATCTTAGGGTTTAAAAGGGCTGAAATGGTAGGGCTTAGCTGAAGTTTCTTTTGAGATATTTTCTTTTTCTCAACTAAGTCTTTAAATATTTTGGTGTACCTAGGGACTTTTCTAACCAAATCTAATAAGGGGGCATTGACTTTTAGTTTTCCTAATAAGTCTTCTATCTCCTTATCCTTTTTATCCTCTAGTTGTTCCTTAGTCATTATATGAGAGCTTGGAAAGGGTTTGGAAACGGCAGGTCTTCTACCTTAGTTTCTTCCTTAGTTTCTACCTTAGTTTCCAACTTATTCACAACAGGAGTTTCTTCCTTTTCCTTTTTATAGTTAAAACCAAAGAAGAATTGGCCATACCTAGGGTGTTTTTCTATTATAGCCTTGAAGTTTTCTCCACCTTTGATCTCTATGAATATCTCTTCAGGCTCAGGCTCTTCTAGGGTTTGCACTAAGGTCTCTTGAGCAGGGTTTTCTATAGGTTCAGTTTCTCTAGTGGTAATGGCATGAACTGCCTTAGAACTACTAGGGGCACTTATGTTGTTTACTTTAACATCGGTTGCTCGAACGAAAGCTTGTTCAAGATCATCGTGCTTCCTTTTCATAACACCCATCTCCTTAGAAAGAAGATCGATCCTTTACCCAAAATCATCAAATCTCTTCGAAGTTCGAGCCTCGGATTCTTCAAACTTTCTAATGAGGAGTTGAGTGTCAGTTTCGGTTGAAGAAAAGTTGTCTTTGAGGAGCTGGGTTATTAAAACTTTGGTTTTGGAAATAATTTTCAGTCCTAAATCTATTATCAAATCTTCTAGGAAATGGACTAGGGCCTTGTTCATACATGGCCAAAACTTCCTCGGGTTGATGGGGACATTCCCTACTTCCATGTTGATATGAATTGCACACGGGTACATCTTCTTCGATTTTCTCGCTTGAGGGCGACTTCCTTGATTAGTTCCCACGCAGTCTCAATATCCAATTTTGTAATGGATCCATTAGACGCGACATCGATATGATCAGCCTCGTCGTCTAAGATTCCACTACAAAAGTATTCCACTAATTACTCCTCAGTGTACTGGTGATTAGGACACTTTACTAAAAGGTCCTAGTATCTAGTTAGGTATTCGAGTAACGTCTCGTTATCTCGTTGTTCTATGGCTGAGATTTGCTACTTAGCGGCGGAAGCTTTAGCTTCGGAAAAGTACTTATCGAGAAATGACCTTCTAAGATTTTCCCAAGACAGGTAAGCTGTCCGTTCATAAGTTCCTAGATGAGTATACCAATCCAACGCCTTGCCTTCGAGTGTGAGACGGAATACTTTCCACATCACATTCTCTATGCTTGGTGCTGGTGATTTCATGGTTCGGTAGTGAAGATACAAGTTATTCAGGTGAGTAAAAGGATTTTCACTGGCCAATCCATGAAACTTAGGTAATCCATTGAAAAGTGGTCCTTTGATCTCAAAATTCGTTTGGATTTGAGGGAACACATTTCGCTGAACCTCATACTGTTAATTAGATAGGGATGCTTCTCTTATAGATCTTCTCGGTCTAGGTTGTCCATTGTCTAAACCTCGATTTTGGCGAACTTCTCCACGTTCTTGATTATCTAGCCTACGATTATTGCTTGAATTTTCCATTTGTTCTACTCTTTTATTCTTTTTTATGGATCATAGTGTTTTATTGAAATCTGGATCTAGGGGAACTAAAGGCTATATAGGTTTCCTAGGCATATAGAAAAAATAAAGACTAAATAATTAAAATAAAAGTAAAATTAAAATAGACTCAAACAAATTAAACAAATAACAAAAGACTCAAAACAAAAATAAGACTAAAAATAAAGGCTAAAAAATATAACAAAATTCGACTAACTAAAATAAAGACTCAAAAGAAATAAAGAAAATAAATAAAAAAAGGACTCAAAAAGAAAAAGACTAAAAAACAAATCACAATTTTCTTAGGAACTCAAGAAAGAGTTCCCCGGCAACGGCGCCAAAACTTGATGCGGACACCCGTCGTAAGGTGTCAAAAACATCAAATTAAATTTATACTCGAGCCTCGCAAGTATAACTATATTTATTAAAATATCGTATAGATGCTAACCACAAGGTCGAACTCTCGCGGAACTCAATGTGATGAGGCTAAGAGAATTGTGACGAAGATTATAACTTCTATTATTGAGGGTTGTCACGATTTAATAAGATCTTTATGAGTCAAAACAATACTTGAGAGAAAACCCTAGAGATGGACTATCATAGTTCGTTCATCATAAAGATTAGATAATGAATATGCAATTATTTTTCTAAGTTAGAACATGTATTTAAACAATAAACACAATCAATCAAACAATAGAGAGGATACAAGATTAGGATAGGTAACTCATCCATGACTGGATTCATGAGCTATTTGCCAAAGCTCTTCGGGGCAATCTATATTATTGCCACATCGGAACAATAAAAGAAACATGTATATATCAATAGCAATCCTAATTTTGCAAACAAGATATTGTAAACCACTCTTTAGCGAACCCTAAATAGCTACTTCCTTAATCGTGAGAGAGACAAACTCCGGGAATGTCAAGGTCTCATTACTTTAACAAAATATGATCTATGACTTATATATAACAAACTTCAACAATTACACTTGAAGGAGTTAGTCATACCTCATAAATGCAACATCAACATCTGGACTCTACAACGAAACATGGTGAACTCAAGTCACATCCTTTCCTCAAGTATCTACCTCATTAGTTACTCATGCTCTAAGATGAGAACTTTTCTATTCTAAGAGAGAATTGGAGCGATCTAGAGTGAATTGGTGCTTTGAGCGTGGAATGACGACCTCTTTTTATAGTGTTGAGTAGTGTGCTTGATCCGCAACTCAAGGGAAGATTTTCGCCTCTAGGTCGTTGCTTGCGCCGGTGGCCCAATACGAAGGCGCATCGAAATATCTGCGATATTTCGATTATATCTTCGTATCTTGAATCGTAGTCGTGCAAAACATACTCTAATGCTTCGAATTAATCTGCGCCACGAGATTTCCCATTTGAGTCGTTGGCACGAAGTGACGGCGCAGCACTAGACTCTTCTGAAGCTTACTTGCTGACGTCATATTCCTAGAATATTACTGCATCGTGGGAATCACCGAATCTGGGCCGGCGGCCTACGTGATGGCGCAAGATTATCTTGTGCTCAATGTGATCTTCTAGAATATTCTGATATTTCCCTCTTGATTTGGCCCTGTTTGGATATCTGAAACACTGAATAAACCATTAAGTAGCACCTATTTATAAAGTATAATAAATAATGTTAATTAACTCTTTTTATCCACTTTATTCCACCATACCTTAGTGTTGCCCTTAGCATATTAATTGGTCTGATTCTAATATATTATTATTATAAACATACCAAAAGAAGGCCAAATAACTTGTTCACTTTTCGGCTGATCAATTAGACCTAACCACAGGTACCTAATTTGTAATTTAGCCTTACTTTAATTGATATTAGTATTCTATGGTTATAATCTATTCTAAATAAAGGTATTTTATTGTTATGCTCTATCTAATAATAACTTTGCAATTAGTACAAAGTGTTCTATCTTATTTCCTTACTAAAAAAATCGGTTTTGAAACGTATATATGTTCCTTCATTCTTATATGTAATAAGATGTTTTGTTCTCTTTCTAAAATATGTATTTGTTATAGTGAGGTTAAAAGCTATGAAAAAATCCAATATCGTTTTACCTTATGTATTAACTTCTCCAATGTCATAAATGTTCTGATGATCTTTTAGCTTCACTCCTCACATGTCCAGTTAGACTTCCTCCTGAAAAGAAAAAAAAATCCCTGAGGGATGGTATACCATGTATTGTTAGTATAGTTAGTAATTAAAGTCCCACATTGGATAAGTTATAGAATTGAGAAGGGTATATAAATGATTGTTAAGTCATTGATAATAATTGAATTATATATATATGTATATATATATATGTCAAAGATGGGCACTTGGGCATCTCATATTCAACTTATCTTTCTCTGTTTTGTGTTCAGAAGGTGTTATAGTATTGCTGGCTATAACACCAGGCTTTGTAAATCCTGGAGGAAATCTGCCATAAACACCCAGCAGCATACAAATAGTAGGGGCTTAATTTCCTTAAGGACAGTGACCACACTATCAAAGCCTACTCTGTTTTCGTGTTCTATCAAAAGCCTACTATATTTTTCTAACAATCTTAAGGAAATTAAATCGAGATGGAGACTACTGGAGTAAAGAAATTGTTCAATCCAGATGTTCTCAAACTCGACCGCTTTGATGGAACCAATTTCACACGATGGAAGGACAAGTTGCTGTTTCTACTTACAGAACTGGGAATTGCTTATATCCTCAGTTCCAATTTGCCAGAAATACCACTACCATCTGAAAACGACACTGAAGAAGTCGTGGAAAATCGAAAGAAACGTGAAGAAGATGAAGTACGTTGCAGAGGTTTTATCCTAAACTCTCTTTCTGATCGTTTATATGATTTATTTTGTCCAATCAAATCTCCACAAGAAATCTGGAATGCTTTGGAAAATAAATATACTTCTAAGAAACAAGGCATTGACAGATTTTTGAGTATGAAATTTTTTGAATTTCAAATGGTAGATTCTAAATCTATCATGGAACAAGTTGATGAATTACTTGTTTTGGTTTCTAGACTCAAAGATTTGAAAATTGAAGTTTCTGAATCTCTTCAAGTGGCTGCTGTTATTTCTAAATTGCCACCCACTTGGAATGATTACAGAAAAAAGTTACTACATACTTCTGAGGATTTTACTATAGACCAATTACTAAAGCATATTCGTATTGAACAAGAAACCAGATTTCGTGAAAATAAATATGCTTTAGAAACTGAGTCTAAAGTAAACATAATTGGGTCAAAAAAACCAAGTAATTCTGGAAAGCCTGGAAATAATAAGGCGGGAAACAAGAGGAAATTCAATGACTTCACGAAAGACAATTCTTCTAACAACAAGAAGAACGACAAGAGTTGTTTCTTCTGTGGTAAAAAGGGTCATTTCAAGAAAGATTGCAGATTTTATAAAAAAGTAAAGATGGAAGAGGGTGTTGGGCAGAAAAAGGCCAACGTCATTGAAAAAGACACCTCTCTTTCAGAGATTATTGCAATGGTTACTGCTTTAAACATAAGTATGGTAACTGAATGCAATATGGCAACTTCTGCAAAATCTAATGATTGGTGGTATGATTCTGGAGCAACTGTTCACATCTGTAATGATGATAAAAGTTACTTCAAGCACTACGAAGTAACAACCAATGAAGAAAATGTGTTGATGGGGAATCCTAATCCATCCAAGGTCTTTGGAAAGGGAACAGTGGAATTAGAGTTTACTTCTGGAAAGAAAATGATTCTGACAAATGTATTCCATGTCCCTGATGTTAGAAAGAATTTAGTTTCTGCCAGTCTTTTATGTAAAAGGGGTGTTAAAACTGTGTTAGAGGCAGAAAAGGTTATTTTTTCTAAGAAAGGTGTATTTGTTGGACAAGGTTATTCTTGTGATGGGATGTTCAAATTATGTGTTAATAATAATAAAGTGAATAATTCTGCTTATATGATTGAGTCATCTTCTACCTTATGGCATGCTAGATTATAACATGTGAATTATGATTCAGTTAAATTTATGTCAAAACATAATTTACTTCCTTCTTTAGACAAAGTTTCTGGAAAATGTGAAATATGCATTCAAGCCAAAATGACTAAGAAACATTTTCCTAAGAATGAAAGATCAACAAATTTACTTGACCTTGTACATTCTGACATTTGTGAATTAAATGGTCAATTAACCAGAGGAGGAAATAGGTATTTTATAACTTTTATAGATGACCATTCTAGATTCACATATGTTTACTTAATAAAAACAAAGGATCAAGCACTAGATATGTTTAAAAATTATAAAGCAGTTGTTGAAAATCAAATGGAAAAGAAAATTAAAATTCTACGAAGTGATAGAGGAGGAGAATACTTCTCCAATGAATTTTTTATATTCTATGAAGAAAATGGTTTGATTCATCAAGCAACTGCTCCATATACCCCACAACAAAATGGTCTTGCAGAAAGAAAAAATAGAACATTGGTTGATATGATAAATGCTATGCTTTTGCATGCTGGTTTGCCAATGAATCTATGGGGGGAGGCTTTATTGACTGCCTGTTTTGTACATAACAGAATACCTTCAAAGAAATTTAAGGTTTCTCCATATGAATTATGGAAAGGACGAACACCCAACTTAAATTTCTTGAAGGTGTGGGGGTGCTTGGCATATTACAGAGTACCAGATCCAAAAAGAACAAAGTTGGGTCCTAGAGGAATTAAAAGCATCTTTGTAGGATATGCAGAAAATTCAAAAGCATATCGTTTGTTAGACATTGAGTCTAAAGTCATTATAGAGTCAAAAGATGTTGAATTTCTTGAAACCAAATTTATAGGTGATTCACATACCTCAAATCCTGGTGACCCAGAGAAAACAATTACTATAGGAGGAAATGTGGAGAATTTTGTTCCTAGTTCATCAAAGAAAAGAAAATTAATTGAATCTCTTGATGAACCAAGGAGAAGTCAAAGAGCTAGGAAAGAAAAGAACTTGGGTTCTGATTTTATATCTTCTCAAGCACTAGTCTTTTTACTTGAAGGAAGTAGGACTGAGGTGCTTAATAAAATTCCTATCATTCTTAATGTGGAAGACGATCCCAAAACATATAGTGAAGCAATAGCTTCAAGAGATTCTGCTTTTTCGAAGGAGGCCATAAATGATGAAATGGATTCCCTTCTATCTAATGGTACATGGGAATTATCTGATTTGCCTCATAATTCTAAACCCATTGGGTGTAAATGGGTATTTAGAAGGAAATATAATACTGATGGGTCTCTACAAACTTTCAAGGCTAGACTGGTTGCTAAAGGTTTTAGGCAAAAGGAAAGAGTAGATTATTTTGACACTTATGCTCCTGTGGCAAGGATCACTTCTATTAGAGTTCTGTTTGCATTAGCATCAATTTATGATTTATGCATTCATCAAATGGATGTGAAAACAGCATTTCTAAATGGTGATCTAGATGAGGAAGTTTATATGGAGCAACCTGAGGGATTTGTGCTTCCTGGTAATGAAAAGAAAGTGTGTCGATTGATTAAATCTTTATATGGATTAAAACAAGCACCAAAACAATGGCATAAAAAGTTTGATAAAGTAATATTATCAAATGGTTTCAAACATAATGGAGCAGATAGGTGCATTTACTCTAAGTTCACAAAAAATTATGGTGTGATAATATGTCTATATGTTGATGACATGTTAATCATAGGTACCAACATGCAAGGTATTAAGGATACTAAGAAGTATTTGTCTTCTCAGTTTAAAATGAAAGATTTGGGAGAAGTTGATACTATCTTAGGAATTAAAGTTAAAAAATGTAATGGAGGTTTTACTTTAAATCAAACACATTACATTGACAAGCTTTTAACCAAGTTTAATCATTTGGGTATTAAAGAATATAATACGCCATATGATGTATCTGAAAAGTTGGTTGAAAACTCGGGTAGATCAGTTAGTCAATTAGACTATGCCAGTGCAATTGGTAGTTTAATGTATGCAATGCATTGCACTAGACCTGATATAGCTTTTGTTGTTGGGAAACTGTCCAGATACACACATAATCCTAGTAGTGATCATTGGAAAGCAATAGGACGAATTTTTGGTTATCTTAAAAGAACAAAGTCCTATGCATTTTCTTATAATAAGTTTCCTTCAGTTTTAGAAGGATACTGTGATGCTAGTTGGATAACTAGTGTAAGTGACAATAAGTCAACATCCGGTTGGATATTTACTTTGGGTGGAGGAGCTATTTCATGGGTTTCTAAAAAACAGACTTGTATCACTCATTCTACAATGGAGTCTGAATTTTTGGCTTTAGCAGCCACAGGAAAAGAGGCAGAATGGTTGAGAAATTTGTTATTAGATATTGAGTTGTGGCCACAACCTATGCCAGCTGTTCTCTTGCATTGTGATAGTCAGGCAACTATGTCTAGAGCATTGAGTAAGATTTACAAATGTAAGTCAAGACATATAGCCTTAAGACATGAATACATAAGACAACTTCTTTCAGATGGGATCATGACTGTTGTCTACGTAAGGTGAAAAGACAATCTTGCTGACCCATTGACTAAAGGACTCTCGAGAGATTTAGTTGATAGTACTAGTAGAGTCATGGGTTTGAAGAAACTATGAAATATATCACTCATAACAGAAACCTTACTTTTGTTATTGCTATGCAATTCTAAAAGTTCAAAGGGTAACAACAAGTTATGATTAGTGATAGTTATCAAGTGCTTGAGTTTTAAAAGTACTTATGAACTAGAGGGTGAGTATTTTTAATACTCTTAATGAAGTAACAGAGTTCGGAATAAGAACTAAAGTTAGTCCAAACAAAGGACTTGATTAAAAAACTTCACCTATGTAAACACATGAAGTGGTGCCGCTTCAACCAAAGTTTGGAAATAAAACTTTGTCAGTGTTTATGAAACAGGAAGGAGCACAAGGCCGTATACGTGCTAAGTTTACATTGAACACATTGTATTTAATTTAAGTGTTTATGTGTATTTATACATCCGCTTTGTCTTTTATGGATTGAAGTTTAATAGAATTATTTTCTAACTATCAATTCTGGCAAAGTTTGATGTATTTATACAAGTAGTAGGTTTAAATCGAAAGATACCTCCTATATGCATAAATTCTTAAATTAAATAAATTACTAACTAAGTGGGGAATTGTTAGTATAGTTAGTAATTAAAGTCCCACATTGGATAAGTTATAGAATTGAGAAGGGTATATAAATGATTGTTAAGTCATTTATAATAATTGAATTATATATATATATATATGTATATATATATGTCAAAGATGGACACTTGGGCACTTGGGGCAATTGGGCTTCTGGCTAATAATTAATTTTAATTATTGTTCTTTCGAATTGATTAATTAATTAATTAATTCGAATTATAAACAGAGAAGTGTCCATTCATGAACAGTCATGAACATTCATTATAAACAGAGAATTCAGTTTAATCCTGAAGAGACATGATTGTTCACTTTTAAACAAATATGAATGTTCATTTATGAAAGGTTGTAACCTATTATTTATGTTAGAATCTGAAAGGTTGCATCTGTTCAGATTTTTCCTATAAATAACACTTCTTCTCAAAAAACAGAGCATCTCATATTCAACTTATCTTTCTCTGTTTTGTGTTCAGAAGGTGTTATAGTATTGCTGGCTATAACACCAGGCTTTGTAAATCCTGGAGGAAATCTGCCATAAACACCCAGCAGCATACAAATAGTGGGGGCTTAATTTCCTGAAGGACAGTGACCACACTATCAAAGCCTACTCTGTTTTCGTGTTCTATCAAAAGCCTACTATATTTTTCTAACATGTATTAGGTTTTCTAGGTCCTCCCAAAAAATAAGTTTATATGTATTAACTTCTCCAAGGTCTACTCAGTTCACTACAATTAGTTATAGAGTAATTATCCTATTTCCAATTCTTTATATATCCAAAATTTTGACTCTCATTTTTAGTTTACCTTACAAAAAGCTCTCTTTTGTAATGATAAAAAGTGATAAAAGATGGTTTTCTTCAATTTTGTGTACAACTTCTCTTTTATTAGACTCTTTTATATGATTCAAATATTATTATTTATTGTTAAAGTATTTTTAGTACCTTTAAAGTATGAGGTCAATTTTAGTTGTATCTCCAAAGTTTTTTTTTTAGATCACTTGTACTCCAATGTTTCACATTTGGTCAATTTTATCTTTTGCTCTTGCTTTCGCCAAATATTAATGACAAAATCGATTTAGCTATTGGTACGTAATGTCCAAAGACTAACGCCTACTCACAAAATGAATTGTAAAAAAAACAATTTAACACCTTTAATAAGCGCGTATATATATATATGTATATTATTT
This sequence comes from Chamaecrista fasciculata, assembly GCA_003254925.1. Classification (NCBI taxonomy): domain Eukaryota; kingdom Viridiplantae; phylum Streptophyta; class Magnoliopsida; order Fabales; family Fabaceae; genus Chamaecrista; species Chamaecrista fasciculata. Next base: position 36,043 of record QANZ01039922.1, read on the forward strand.
ACACACGCAATATAGAATATGTTTTGAAAAGAGATAAAAGTTTTTTCCTTGGTAATAAAATTGAGATAAAAGTCATATTTATATTATCGTATATAACTTTTGTATCTATTACTAAGGGATTTGTTCAAGTGGTAAATAGTTTAGTATCACTTAAATAAAGTCCTGAGTTCAAAATCTTATGAATATAACTACTTCTATTGAGAGACTCTTCCACTATGATTAGATACGCGGTGCACAAGTCGATTTCAAATTAATCGAAACAAAACTTGGAAGATAAAAAAGGCAATAAAAAATAATTTCAAGACATTATCCATTTATAGTTATAACAAAAGACCTGTTGGTTCCCTTAACGTTTGGAGTCAGTTTCAGTTATACCCCTGATCAGCCCAAATATGAACAAGTTATTTGGCCTTCTTTTAATATGTTTAAAATAATAATATATTGTAATTAGACCAATTAATGTGCTAAAGGCTGCACCAAGGTATGGAGTAATAAAGTGGATAAAATAGATTATTTAGCGTTTATTTATTGCATTTTATAAATAAGTTCTATTTAATGGGTTTTTAGTGTTTCAGATATCCAAACAGGGTTTAACCAAAGGGAATCATCCAAAATCAACGAGAAGTAAGAAGTCATCCCCTGATGTTCGAGGATCAAGATGATTGAATTAAATAAATCTATGGACATGGGAATGTAGTACGGTTCGATACCGAGAAGAACGCACTTTGAATGAGCCAAATCAGAGTTCTAGAGAGCCCGAACGATGAGTTTTCGTAAAACTGCACAGTGAACGAGTTTGGGCCACCACATTGGGCCGCCGGCGCACAAGCCCAAATTGCGTATTTCACTCAAATACGTCAAGAAAAGATGCACCATGACTTGAGACGCGAAGAATTCCGACGGCGCACAAAAACTTGAGCTCCAAGATATGATTTGGACGGCCAGGATTCAAGATATCAAGATATCATCCAACGGTCCATATTCCTTAACTTGGGGACCAAGCATATGGCTCAAGACTATAAATAGAACTCTCAGTCCACTTCTCAAATCACCAATTCCCAATAGAGAAACGCCCCAACACCTCAACTGGAGGCAAAGTAGACTAGAGTAGAGTAGCTATCAATAGGTCTTCCTTGATGAGAGCCTAAACGTTCTTCATCCTAGAGGAGCATCATGAAGAAAGCCGGAGTTCATCGTTCTTCATAGTCCAGGGAGTTGTTGTTTAATTATGCTTCTTCGTTAATTGTTCTTAGATCTAAGTGTTTTATTTCCAAGATACAATTATATGCTTGGATTGGTAGTTCATAACTTTGTTAGGGAATGAGACCTTGATATTCCTGGAGTCTATCTCTCTCACGATTAATAAAGTTTGCTCTTTTAACATGGTCTATGAAGAGTGTTCTATCTATCTTAGAAAGTATGATTATTAGGATTGTTCTTTGTTTATTGTCACGATACTGCAATAATATAGATTGCCTTGAAAGCCTTGACAAATTTCTCATAACCTAGTTTGGCTTAGTGATCGATTCTAATCTTATATCTTTCGCTATTGTTCTTAGTTATTATATTCGAAGTTTCGGATTAATACTTTTGAATATGGTTCTTTACATAATTAAAGTGACACTTCAATTCCGTATCTTTATGAACTAGGAAGGTGGAATTCATGATTATTCTCTAGTATATCTTTATTGTTTGTTCATCGTTGTTATTATTGTTCTCATATCTATCTTTATAGCCTCACCTAAGTTCATAGACATTCATATAAATAATAGTTATCTTTAACCACGAAGTTCCGCGAGAGATTCGACCTTGGGTTAGAATCTATACTATATTTTAATAAATATCGTTTATACTTGCGAGGCTCGAGTATAATTAAATTTGATTCGCTTGACACCTTACGACGAGTGTCCGCATCAAATTTGGCGCCGTTGCCGGGGAACTTCTGACTAAGGATAACGGTTATTATTTGTGTGAATTCTTTGAATTCGGGATTTGCATTCATATAATTTCATATTAAAATTGCATTAGATCTAGGATCATAGTAGGATTGCATCTACATTGTGTTTTTCTTTATTATTTTTGTTTTTTTTAATTATAAAAAAATTTCAAAAATTTTAAATCTTGATTATGTCAAGATTCATTTTCAATTTGAAATTTGAATTGATAGAGTATCTTTTCAATTTGATTTTTGATTGGATCTTTTTGAATAAAGATTTTTAAATTTCAAATATTATTATTTTAATATTTTCGTTTCTATATATATATATATATAAAATTCAAAAATTAAGTATATCTTTTTTTTCTAAATCTTGATTCTAGAAAGACTCTTTCTTTGATTTGATTCTTGACTAGGTCTTTAGGATAAAAGATTTTATAAAATAAAGATAAAAATATATTCAAATTTCAAATCTTGATTGTTTCAAGATTCTTTTAATTTGATTCTTGATTTGATTTTTCTATTTAAATTCAAGATAGGATAATCTTTTCAATTTAATTCTTGATTCAATCTTCTAGAATAGATTTATTTTATAAAAAAAATATTTTCAAAAAAAAAATTAAAAATTTAATTTTTAAATTTTAACTTTTAAACTCGAAAAAAAAAAATTTCCAAAATAATGAATAAATAAATATTTTCGAAAATTTTTAAAATTTTAAAGAAAGATTCTTGTTGATTTAATTATTAACTAGATTCTTGAATATTTAGGTTGAAAACTTATTTTAATTATTAACTAGATTCTTGAATATTTAGATTCTTGTTGATTTAATTACACAGACCCTAGTTTCCAAACCGACCAAGATTACTTTAAATCGCAGTGAGGATATGTGTTTCTCCTGAACGGTGGCAGCGTGAGCTGGAAGAGTTCCAAGCAGAGCACGATTGCTGATTCTACAATGGAGTCCGAGTATATTGCAGCATCGGATGCGGCAAAGGAGGCTGTGTGGATTAGAAAGTTCATCTCCGAGCTTGGGGTGGTTCCGACCATTTCTGATCCCGTAACCCTTGTATTGTGACAATAGTGGCGCTATTGCACAAGCCAAGGAGCCACGGTCCCACCAGAGGACCAAACATATACTCAGACGTTTTCACCTTGTCAGGGAGATGATTGACAGAGGTGATGTAAAGATATGCAAGGTAGCAGGAGAGGACAACGTTGCTGATCCTCTGACTAAACCTCTTGCAAGGGTTATACATGAGCGACATGTATCGTCGATGGGGATTAGACACATTGATCAGTGAACCTAGAGTAGGAAGAGCTAGATTAATGATTGTACCCTAGTGCAAGTGGGAGTCTGTTCGAGATTGTGCCCTAGGGCTAATCGTTTTATGTAAATATGTTGTGCAAGTGGGATTCTCACATATGTACTGATGTGCAGGGGTTGAGAAGAAGTAGAAATCTGAATAGAGGCGAGGTGGACCTACGTGTGGGCAATGGAGCAAGGGTTGCTGCTGTTGCTGTAGGAACATTCGAGCTGGTTTTGCCCACTGGCCTTATTTTGTCATTGAACAATTGTTATTATGTACCATCTCTTAGTTCTAACATTATTCCACTTTCTTATTTGGATAAGGAAGGATTTGTTTGTGTGAATGGAAATGGTAGATGTTCAATTTATAAGAATGAAGTGTTATATGCTTATGGTGATTTGCATGATAACCACTATATCTTAAAATTGGAACAAAGACATAATAATGAAATCTATAACATCGATACGAAAAGGATTAAGACTGGTGAGCCTAATCCTACATACCTTTGGCATTGTCGTTTAGGCCATATAAACGAGAAACGCCTAGTGAAGCTCCATAGAGATGGACTTCTAAGCTCATTTGATTTTGAATCATATGATGCTTGCGAATCTTGTCTACTTGGTAAAATGACGAAGGCGCCTTTCACTGGCCGCAGTGAAAGGGCAACTGACTCATTGGGGATCATACATAGTGATGTATGTGGACCCATGAGCATCAGTGCTAGAGGAGGTTACTTCTACTTCATTACGTTCACCGACGACTTCAGTAGATATGGGTATATCTACCTGATGAAGCATAAGTCAGAGTCTTTTGACATGTTCAAAAGATTTCAGAATTAAGTTGAGAACCAGCTTGACAAGAAAATCTAGATCCTACGATCAGATCGAGGAGGCGAGTATTTGAGTCAAGACTTCATTGATCATCTTAGTAGTTGTGGGATAGTCTCACAACTTACACCACCTGGAACACCACAGTGGAATGGTGTGTTTGAGAGGAGGAATCGAACGCTATTAGATATGGTTCGATCTATGATGAGTCAAACCGATCTTCTGTCATCCTTTTGGGGGTACGCTCTAGAAGCTGCCGCTTTCACACTTAACTGTGTTCTGTCCAAAGCTGTTGAGAAGACACCATATGAGATATGGAATGGGAGGAGTCCCATTATGTCTTACCTCAAGGTTTGGGAATGTGAGGTTTACGTTAAGCAACAAGCTAACGATAAACTGTCACCCAAATCCCTCAAGTGTCTGTTTGTAGGATACCCCAAGGAAACAAGGGGATACTATGTCTACTACCCAGCTGACAACAAAGTGTTTGTAGTCAGGAGTGGATACTTCTTGGAGAAGGATCTAGTTTCCAAAAGAAACAGTGGGAGTAAGATAGAGCTACAAGAAGTTCAAGCTCCACAAGACACGGCAGAGGCGCAGACGGAAACTGGAGAAGTTCTGCAAGATGTTGTGGAAGCTACTCCACAAACACAAGGACCACGAAGGTCTGATAGAACACGTTTTCAGCCAGAGAGATATTACGGATTTCTCGTGACCGAAAACAAGGATGTGTTGCTCACGGAGCTTGGTGAACCCACCCCCTATCAAGAGGCCGTCGTAGATCCCAACTCAGAGAAATGGGTTGAAGCCATGAAGGCTGAGATGCAATCTATGTACGACAACAAGGTGTGGACCTTGGTCGCTCCACCTGAAGCGGTAAAACCGGTAGGGTGCAAGTGGGTTTTCAAGGAGAAAACCGACATGGATGGCAACGTCAACGTCTTAAAGGCGAGGCTGGTTGCGAAGGGATTTACGCAACGTCATGGTATAGACTATGACGAAACGTTTTCGCCTGTTGCAATGGCCAAGTCCATTAGGATCCTCCTTGCCATAGCTACATATTATGACTATGAGATATGGCAGATGGATGTCAAAACAACATTTCTTAATGGAAGGCTGCCCGAGGATGTATATATGATACAGCCTGAGGGGTTTGTATGTCCTGAGGCACCAGACATGGTGTGAAAGCTTCAGAGATCCATTTATGGATTGAAGCAAACATCCAGGAGTTGGAATCACCGTTTTGACGAAGTAGTCAAAGAGTTTGGCTTCTTGCAAAACCCTGACGAACCTTGTGTTTACAAGAAGGTTAGTGGGAGTACTATAGTATTCTTGGTACTGTATGTCGATGACATACTACTCATTGGAAACGATGTTCCAACCATAGAGATTATAAAATCCTGGTTAGGAAAACCTTTCTCAATGAAGGACTTGGGAGAAGCTGCCTATATTCTAGGCATTAAGATCTATAGGGATAGATCTAGGAGGCTTCTCGGATTGAGTCAAAGTACATACTTGGATAAGGTATTGAAGAGGTTCAATATGCAGGAATCCAAGAAGGGATTCGTCCCAATAAATCATGGACTGACCTTGAGCAAGAAACTGTGTCCGAAGACACTTGTTGAGCGAAGGCGCATGAGTGGAATTCCCTATGCCACGGCCATAGGATCCATCATGTATGCCATGTTATGCACTCGACCTGATGTGTCATTTGCCCTAAGTATGACGAGCCGATTCCAACAAGACCCTGGTGAGGATCATTGGATCGCTGTCAAGAATATCCTTAAGTACTTGAGAAGGACTAAGGATGAGTTCTTGGTGTACAGTGGAACTGATGAGGAGCTATGTGTAAGGGGTTACACAGACGCTAGTTTCCAATCCGACCAAGATGACTTTAAATCGCAGTCAGGATATGTGTTTCTCCTGAACGGTGGCAGCGTGACCTGGAAGAGTTCCAAGCAGAGCACGATTGCTGATTCTACAACGGAGTCCGAGTATATTGCAGCATCGGATGCGGCAAAGGAGGTTGTGTGGATTAGAAAGTTCATCTCCAAGCTTGGGGTGGTTCCAATCATTTCTGATCCCGTAACCCTTGTATTGTGACAATAGTGGCGCTATTGCACAAGCCAAGGAGCCACGGTCCCACCAGAGGACCAAACATATACTCA
>QANZ01039927.1:0-15813 GCA_003254925.1 Chamaecrista fasciculata
GTTCTTTTTCCTGCAAGTCAAGATGCTTTCGGCTGCAAGTGCACCTTTTAAGAGTGCAATCTATTTAAAGTTTGAGAAGCCCGATTTTGTTCGACAAAAACGCACAGAAGAGAGAGTTGAGAGAGAGAGAGATTTTGAGGAAGATGAAGAGATTTTGTTTGTGTTGGAGAGATCTGAGAGATTTTGTTTTGCTTGTGACAAAGGTCCGTTAAAATTGACAGAAAATGTTAAGAGAGTACCAATGTGTTAAAGGTCCAAATCTCAGGATACTAAAGTGTTAAGTTTCAAACCACAATGTACCAAAGTGAAATAAGGTCATACCACATGGTACCAAAGTGTAATTTACCCTTATTTTTTTTTTGTCATGAATGAGGAGTGATATAATGAGTTAAGATTTGGGCTCTTACCCTACAAATATGAGAGTTTGAATCCTCTTATCTAAGAAATTCAAATCGAGAGGTATTCTCTAACCTTAGCTAAATATCTTTGCTCACCTTCGGTTAGACTTTCTTTCAAAAAAAAAAAAAAACCTACGAGAATGACTCGATCCTCTATATTTCAGACGTCCCTGCAGTTCTATGTATCAAAACACATTCTTTTTTTAAATTGGCCGCCACGTGTTAAGATGTTAATCAAGATGATAAAATTGGATGGCCGAAATTTCCCCAAACACATAATTGTAGAGGATCACAACCAATTTCCTAAGAGAAGGGCGACCAACGAGGAATATCACTTATGATTTGTCGTGGTGCTTACACAAAATGGACAAAATACATATAAATCCAAAGGCGTCAGGATGTATGTGGTGGGCACAACACAAGGGTTTGCACTTCGTCAACATTCGCGACAACCCACGGTGCTGTCTGATATGATGGAGAAGCTACGCAATAATATCACTTATTATTAGTATTAGTATTAGTATGGGCATCTATCTACACTAACACTACATTTAATGTTTCTTATCTCATTAATCTATTATTGTCTCATCCCAGTCCACTCATTTTTGCTGTTTAAGTCAATTTTGTGTCACTTTCAAAACCTTGGATAACGTGATCTGATGAGTAGCATTTACGCCATTACTTTCCTTTGTTCTCAATTATGATTATGATGATCCACTACAACAAAACTTCCCCTATTTCCTCTCTTCTTTTGTTTAATTTGTTGACTTGTTCCTTATAGGCTATAGCTTTCGATATTTTATTTCAACCCCAAACCCACCATCTTCTTCCTTTTTTTCTTGCCTTTTTTAGGAGTTTGACAGCTGGAACTCCCAAGGACGGCTAATATAAGATGTGTTTAGATGTTTAGATAATGGATTCTATGTGCTCTCTTTTTTTTTTTTGGCCTGAGATTCTATGTGCTCTCCAAATAATGGTTTTGTTGTTATTTAATTATCAAGTGGGTTGTGCATTCACAAGTGATTGATGACACTACTAGATATTTTGTTGGGCAAAAGTGATTTTTTTTTTTTAAATATATTAACTTTTAATTTTATCCTTATAATTTTACATATTAGTCAATTTTATTAGTTGTCTTAATTATAGTTAGTAAATTAACAATAAAAATTATGTTAAATTTATCGTTAATTTATTAAATAAAATTAGTCTTAACGATAAAATTCAATAATAAATCATATTTTTTAAATAAAATTAACACTAAACAAATTCTAGAGATAAAATTAATAATTAATATAAAATTTGCTATAGTTAAGTTTTGGGTTTGAATGTTGTCAAGAGACATTCTTATTAAAAGAAAATTTATTCTCATAATCAGACTTCTCTATTCAAAAAAGAATAAAATTGATAGGTGGAGCATGAGAGCTTTCTCCTTATTATAGACATGTAAGTTCAAATAAAAATATTTTGTCATTTAAACAGTAAAACAAATAAATAAGAATACTTTGTGGTCATAGAAGAAAGTTATTAATCACGGTACAAAAAATTACTTGAGAAATATGACTAAAAAGACTAGATGAATTTTTTTATTTCATATAGATAATATGTTTTGTTGAAGATCTTAACAAAAAGAAAAACTCTTTTCATGAATTCCATCATTTTTCAATGTTAAAATATTTTTTATACACTGACTCAAATTGATAAGAATTTACGCATTTTAATCCCCAAAAAAAAAAAAAAATGCCGTCCCTTAAAAAAAATTGGTGATAAAGACTGCACAAAAACCATTACTTTCTGCCAAATTACTTTTGACTGTCTCCTTCGTTGTTGTTACTTGTTAGGCTTGTCTTTGTACTCCCCTTTTGCAGTGTGGCCTCCTCTATTTTGTTTTATAGAAAGTTCATGGTGTATAAAGGTACATGCCTTATCTGTTTGCTTCTGAATCTTACCTTTTTACCATTCACTCTTTGGTAGAATAAAGTTTAGGTGAATTGGGATCCGGGGGTTCACCAAGGCCAGAGCAGGCCTCAAAGCCAACTGCGCCAACCTTTATTCACTCTTTCAAAAAGCTTAATTATTTACTTGCTACACTTCTGCTCACTAGAGGATGAGCATGTACGTATGTATGTCCAAATTTGACTGATGGTTGGCCACAAATAGTGATTAAAAGTATCTCAAAGGACTAAATTGCGTACATGCAATGTAAGATTCATGAACCAAATAATTAAAACAAGCATCCTTCACACAAGTCCTCTTTGTTGACCACAACATTGGTTTATAAATTACTCACTGTGATTTAATAGAGCTATGCTACAGGTCTAAACACCCAAGTTTCTCACTGTGATTTAATGAGTTTGTCTTAAGATGCGTGTGATAACAAAAAATTTAAATAAATTGTACAAGTCTCAAGACATATTTATTAAATCCAACGATCAAATACTCATATAGTCATATGTTTAAACACCCGAACTTTTTGTGTAGACTTTCTCCTTATAATAAAGTTTAAATATTCCACATTCATATTGTGTTATGTAAGTTCTGTCAATTAGCAGAAAGTACAAGCATGGGGTTGCACGTATCAAGTGTTCTCTGCTTTGGGTTAACTTGGTTTTCTTATCCAAATTTCATGGTGGCCTGGGTTGCTCCTATTTTGCTTGAGTTTAGCAGTATCATGGTATAACAAGGAAATAATAACTTCCTTGTTTTGCATATATGGGCTATTATCAGATATAAATGTGAGATGAGTTTGAAGAACTGAACAAGTAGCTCATCAATATGTTATGTTTTTCATGTCTTTCTGGAGACATATTTTCTTCTTTCCACCAAAAAAGTCATTTTGTTCTATTTAAGTCTATAAGTACATGACTTTCAAGGTCCTTGGTGAGCTCTCGGGGCCCAACTCATCTAAACTATTTTTTTTTTTGGTCAGCTCATGGCAGCCCATGAGAACAAAGAAGGCCCATACAAGCAAAAAGCTAGCAAGGGGGGAAAGGGAATACAACTAAGGGCAAAGATAGAAGAAACGACGCAGCCCTCAACTCCCTAGTTACAGTAAGATCCAACCTACAAGATCAAACCCGACAACACACCGGGAGATGCAAACTGAAACAAAGGCTGGAAATTTCCACACAAGGGTAGAGAAATTTCACCCAAGCAACACACAAGGGCATCAGAAATTAATCTACCCAAAACAACTCTCAGCCTAATCAAACAACAGAGAAGAAGAGAACATTTCGCACAGATCTTTAAAATCCTTCTTCATAAGTTGTAGATCAGGAAGAAAAATTGTTCCTTCAAAACAGAGACCAGAATGAACAAAGAAAAAACAGAAAAAAAGAAGAAAAAACCTTCCCTAAAGGAAGGGAGGCAAAAGGGGCGGAATGATCAAGAAAAGAGTGAAAGATTTCAAACATGTCACCCATAAATGGGCACAGAATGACAACCTTTACAAAAGACTCTTCCTCACCATTCCAAACACCCACAAAAACAGGAAAAACGAAAAGAAAAAAAACGGAGGGGCCGCTGGTGTTGTGGTCGGAGCCGCCGTCGGAAACGTCGTCGGAGCCGGTGTTGAAGCCGCCGCCGTAGCCGCCACCCAAGACGCCATGGAAGGCGTCACCAACAGCCCCTCAAGGGGCTTTGTGATGTTTGTGGAAACCTGATGAAACCCTAGCAGAGCAAAAGTGTCGGCTACACCCTTGAATATGATTCAACACTCTCTAAAGTGTCGGCTCATCTAAACTATTACTGATAAAAAAAAATACACATTAACAAAAGAAAAAGGTGGGCAGGGCACACAGATGTCAAGGCGTCAAATGAACTAACAAATGGCACTTCACTAAATCATCCATTTACAAACGGATCGTTTATGTAATAGCTATTATAAAGATATAATAAAGTATTACAATAAATACTACACATGGCTTCGCAAGAGAGAAGTCTTCAGAGATGGAAAATGAAGAATGCTGAACAGCTTGAATAAGTGAATCTATAGGCAACTTATGGTGCCTGAGAACATGTGTCTTACTTTTGGTGAAGGCTTCTTTATCTCTATAGATGTTTGCTTGATAGCCAACATTCCCAGCATTTAGTCCCATCTTTTTATACTGCCAGAGATCCTGAAGCAGTCTTCCTCTGCTCTAGTAAATTTGTGAGTGCACTATCAATTTGAGCAAATACTTCCTCCTTGGAAACATTTCCATTGATCTGAAGATGACAAAAGAAAATCAATGGGGGTTCACCGACATATCATGTAACCAGCAGAGTCAAAGCAACAACATATTTTTTAGAACATACCTATTTTTTAGTCCTTCGTATTGTCCTAATAGTACAATTTAGTTTCTGGCTATTGAAAAGTATTTTTTTTTTATCCCGGATTTTTTTACAATTGTTGAATATTTACAAACAGCTATGAATAAACAGGAATATTCAAATATCCCTGACCAGATAAAAAAAAATCCAGTTTTCAACGAGGATTAATACCAAACTAGTAAAAATATGAGCTGCATAAGGATCAGTTGGCTTTTGGGATCTTAACATTTCCTGGAGGTTGGATTTGATCTACACACTACATCGTGGGACTTGCTTGAGTGTTTTTGTGTTGTACTTGTATTAGATATGTCTGTTATATCAACTCTTCTCTATACTCACAAAGTTCCAAAAGTTAAAGCCTTGAACTGTATGAATTCAGCAAAGACAGCAATATATTATACATCTAAAGTAAGGTTAAAAGCAAGCAAAGTGTCTGAGAGAACCCATGCACGGTGAAGCAAAGGCCAAAGTCTGAGCAGTGACTCATGGGGAAATGTCCACTTTAGTCCTTGTCTTTAGGACAACAGTATATCCCCAAAGTAAATCAATAACTAAAAGGCAAAAGGCAGATTCCAGGAAATCCATGAAAAGCAAGAGCATCACACTATTCTCTTATTCAGTATGCTAAAATAACAAGTGAAAATTAAAAAAGTTTCAAGTGATCTCCATTTTCATGGCCTTCTCTATTTTCCTTCTTCTCATCTTACACCTCCCCTACCAAGCACAAATTAAGGCTATGTTTTCATTGAGGGTAATAACGCGAAAAAGAAATTGAAAGGTAAGGTTATTTCCTCTCCCGCTTCTGAGATATCTGATGAAAGAAGAAAGAATGTAACATAATAATTAATTACTGAACCTCTATTTTTCCTGGTTCTCCCAAAATGGCAGCTCACTTGTCACCACTCATTTTCATTTTCTCTGATTTTTTTCAACATTTAATAGGAAATACACAGGTAGATTATTGAATCTTGTGGCTGGAATAAGTCCAAAAATGATATAAGTTGATGAGAGAGAGAGAGAGAGGTTATATGACATACCTTAATGGTTTTATCTTCATATATGGAAAGTACTGCCCCCACATTTTGATGATGTGTGTGCAATCGCAACTTTACCTGAGTCAAAACAAACAAGAATGTAAACGAAAACTTCTAGCAAGAAACTACAAGCAAAATGCAAATAACCGAGAGACACTAAATGTCCTAAAAATGATGTATTTTCTGAAAAAAGATTAGGATCTTGATTAAAACACAGCATGAGAATTTGTAGGTAACAATTCATGCCTTCTCTTCAGTATCATCAAAACGTTGGGTAAGCCTTGCTGCAATTTCCTCACTCTCTGGGGGGGAATACTTCAGGTGATATATCTTTCCAGTAATAGGATCTAATCTCCGTCCAACTACTCTCTCCACTAGAGTATCTTCAGAGACCTGAAATTTCAAGTAAGAAGTTATACAAAAACATTTGTATTCTGAGTGTTTATTCAACATTATGATTGGTAGCTGCTAATATTTATAGCAGTAAAAGATATCTCCAGCAAAGTGGCATTACTGTCACTTTTAGTTTGTACCATTTGTAGATGGTCAAGCAATGGTCAAGGCTGTAGGATCTGTCCAAATGATTAGGTGTTATTGAATATTGAGACATTTCAACTTTCAACATCAAGTTTGCTTGTAGAGCACAATACTTCATTAAGCATTACTATTTGCACACAAAATGATTTCTTTTTCTTGTTTAACACTTTACAGCTCCCTAATCTAGTCAGTAAGCAATACTATCTCGCATTAACATGTACTAGTAAGCAGTGATAATACACTTAAGGTTTTGCATGAGGTTTATTTCGAATTGCTTTCAAGCTATTGTTTGGTTAAAAAAATAAAAAGTAACAGTAAGCTAGCTACCACATTAATTGTGAGGACTAGGCAGAGTAGGCTGTACTTCACTTTTGATAGGAGGGCAGAATAACTTAACTATGTATCTTATGGCTCCTTATGCCTCAAAAAAGTAAACGAATTTTATCAGTTTATATAAGCAGGAAAGGACAGGGATATCAATTTAATAAAGAACTTCGTCAAAAATATAAAGGGTTAAGCAGGGAAAGAAGATGATCTGAAATGAAAATTAGATGAAAAAATATTTATTCTCTGTTAGTATCAGGCACTCTCTAAGATTAAAAGGTAAATAATGCATGATGAACTATTTGCAAGTGACATATTTCTTAGACACTATTTTTTTCCCTCTTGATTCCTTTATTTCTTTGATTTTGGGCCATTCAACATTTGTGTCATGTGGAAGTTGATCATATTAATAAGTTAACCAACTGTCAGTTAGCATTGGGGTAGTCAGTTTTCTCCCCTTGGCATTACTGTCTTAAGCTGGCAAGGATGCAAGACTTCAGTTACGGATGAAAGGAGTAGCAAGGTCACAAAATGATAATATCAGCTCAATGCCGTGTGGATTTGTTATAGTTAGTGCTGGCCTGGTAGCCTGGATAAACATTTTACTCATGTAGAAAATAATAACTGAGTCGAATGAGAACTTTTAGTGATATCAATACTAGAAACAACAAATCCTTACCTCTAGCACAATAAAAAGATCTGGTTCAAGCCCAAATTCTTTGAGTGCAGTAGCCTGTGATAAGCTCCTAGGATATCCATCCAAAAGCCAACCATTATGTTTAGAATCTGGCTTGAAGAGACGCTCCTTGACCATCTACAGTATAAACATCAATATATCACAAAGAAGCGTAATAAAAGTATTATTTAAAGACAGCCTTTTGCCCCTACCATGACAACTATTTCATTTGGGACCAGTTGTCCTTTCTCCATATATTCTTTTGCTAGCTTTCCATTTTCACTTCCTGTAGCAATTTCTGCCCTAAGTAAATCTCCAGCAGCAACGTGCACCAAACCATACTGCATATATGATGAGTACTTGATTCAATCTGGTTTTTTCAAGGAAAACCATAAATAAGAGACTTAACACATAGTCAGTGGCTTTTTTAAAATCTGAAAAGCAAAGACAATCAAGCACTGGGAAACTGGAGTACAGGAAAAAGGCAGAGGCGCATTCCAGATATTCAAATGTCCTAAATGGACCTTCAAGGTGTCAATGGAAACTCATTATACCATGTCAGTACATCATTAATTGGTGATGCAAAATCTTTAGTCTGTCAACAGTCATGTTTACTACAGCTTAAATTACTGCGTGAAGGCCTACAACTTACAACTAAAAATAGTTTTATTATAATTTCATACACTGTTCCTCAGACGGAATATTTCCAGAATCATGTGTGGACAAAGCACCAGCTCGCAATATTTTGTGTTGAAAATTAATTATTAATTGAGAGAATGGAGGGTAGCAAAAATAAAATTACTGACAACAAGATTACAAAGGCCCTGATATCATCATGCCAAGAACTATTTTGACTTAAAAGGTTATGCTGTCAAATCAAGGTTCACAAAATAGTTTTATTATAATCTTTAATAAAGTTCAACTGAGACACTGAACAAGACATGAAGAACAAGTGTAAGACATATGGACACAAACTCTTAAAACCCAAAACAAATAAGCCAACGCTTAGAACTAGAGAAAGATGATGGCTTTTTGTGACATCAAATTTATTTCATGGACAAAGGATAAAAAAATTATGTGATTTCTTGAGCAAAAACAATTTTCCTTCTACCCAGCAAATCATTGGCTTGAAAATTTCTATCTCCAGTCAGCACAATTGAGGTTTGATATGGTAATGGTGGACCTTCAAATAAATAAATGAATTCGATGGTCCATCTTTTACAGAATATGGATATGGTTTAAACAGCAGAAAATTTACCCATAATTTATGTTGCATGCACACTTACATTCCATTTTTTTTAGATTCTTATTTTCAACTTTTCCTCAATACTAAAAAGAAGCCTTTGCATTATATTACATTTTCCAGATAAATAAGACAAATTAATGACTTACACTGAAAAAAAGAAACGAATTTCCCCAGTAGCTGAGATTAGCAATTAAAGAAAAAGACTGGAGAGAATGATGAATGATTTTAAAATGCAGACATACGCAAAAATATTTGCACTGTCTTGTGAAATAAAATGCTCTGACAGCAAGAGCAATCACTCACCTTCTTGGTGATAAGCTCGCATTGTGTTCCTTTACCAGACGCAGGAGCCCCAGAAATCATAATCTTGAGCGGGTCAGGCTTCACAGATGCCACAATCTGCCATATTTACAAAGATGATCAGCCCCAGAAACGCAGCCGCGTTATGAAGTACTATGAAGGAAATTTTAGCATAAACAAAATGTCTTGAAGGAAGAATATAGCCAAACCCACTAGGAATTTTTCATTTTGAAGGGTTTAAAATTAAAACCTCAATTCTCAGTACTTCACAATATTTTCATGAGAAATGTAATCATTGCATATGAACCCATATCTAATATATACATATCCTGTCAGTGAACTTAGATTATTACCATGAAAGGGGCTTCACATTGAAAAATAAATATATGATCACAGCCATGACAATTGTGCAAGACATACCACGGAGCTGGTAGCGTTTGGCATCAGAGTTTTCTTCAATCCGAATCTGATCGAGGCTTCACTGCGAAGGAGGCTACCGCCAGAATCAAAGGAGGAAGTTAACGAAAGTTGGGAAGTGAGAGATTTGGAGAAATTTGAAGAGCACCGAATGGGCGAAAAAGACGATGCACGAGGCTGGTTTGGATTCATGAGGGCTGAGAAATTTACAATGCAAGCCATATTCGCTGGCTTTGCTTTCTACTCTTGAGTATCGATAATATCCCCTACTCACTATTGAGTATCGATGATATCCCTATCTATCGGAAATTCCCAGAGGAAAATTTCTCTGGGTTTCCGCAGCGAACAAACAATGACAACTTCGTAAGCGATTTTCGCTTCTATCTGATGAAATCAACAACGAAAAGTGAAAATACAAAGAAAATTGATAACGAGTTCGTGTGTTATCAGCAAAACAGGGTCGCGATTCGGATCAGATTGGCGGCTTCTGTGAATGTGATCAGCTCAGATGGTTCAGTCATCAGTGTGTGTGTTGGGTTGACTAATGGTTAGAAAAAAAAAAAATTTCATATCCCTAAATAGGGTTAAATAGTAAATATTTAAATTTAACTTTTATTTTTGGCCATGGTTTAATTTATTTTTAATACTAAATATATCGTTTGCTTCATAAAACAAATAAATATTGTCCTATCATTTTAGAATCATCCAAAATTTTAATTTTGTTAAAATTTACTATAAACTAATAAATTTGATATGTATATATACTAGAGACAGTGATACACTCATAATTTGTTTTTAAAAAATATACATAGGTAATTACTAATTCGCATGCCTAACCTCTATTTTAATAGATCAAATTACTTAAAAATTTAAACTCAAAATAAAACAAATTGATCATTGAATCAAGTAAAGTAATGATTTAAATTTAACCAAGGTGGAATTCATAGTTCGAAAACTCACACTAATAATTGATTTGAATAAGGATTTAAGTGGACAAATAACTAGCTAAATGTTGGATCACTATAAAAATTAATTGGACTGTCAAATAAGAAAAATAATATATATATATATATTTATCAATCAAACAAATCTCTAATATACATATTAGATTATAAGAAATCAAATTTAAACATAAAATTATTTAAAAATCACCATCTTTTACATAAAAAAAATAAATATTTACACCACGAACCAATATTTATAATAACACAAACCAATACATAATTACTTTTCAACTGTCTTTGATAAATTTCTTCATTTTCAAAGTGCGAATTCCAGCAATATCATTTACTCCAATGTTGGTTTTTTGGGCCTGAATTTACTCCAATGTTAACTTTGTGATTTTCTCGAGGTAAAAATATTTTTTTAAAAAAAATTTATATTAATTTTAATTTTAATTTTTAATATTTTTTTTTGTTAATTTTATCTCTAATTTTTTATATTTTGATCTATTTGATTATTTATTCTTATTTTAATTAAATATTAATGATAGATTTTACATAATTAATCACATGTAATATAAAATTGATAGAAAAGAATTTAAATTTTAACTTAAATTAAAAAATACGATATAATTAATTGATAATTTATAAAAAAAAAAGTTAGTTAAAAAATAAAATCAATCAAAATATAAAATGTTTAAAATGAAATTGACGATAAAAAATATTTGAGACAAAATTACAAATTAATATAAAAATTTAAGGATAATAAGAGAGTTTTCGCCTATTCTCGATTTTTCTTCTTCTCTTATTTCCAATTTTCTTCTTTGTTTTTTTTTGTCCATATCAATTTTTAGCGAGCTTGATTATCTTTTATTTTTTTTCTTATTTTCTTCGTCTCATTCTTACTAAATTTGAAGAGACCTTTCCTTTAATTTTTATATTTTTTTGTCTTTTCTTTTTCTAAGTAAGTCGCATTTTAGTTCTCCTAAATTCGATAATATTTTGTTCAAATATATGTTTGATTCATTTTTACCAAAAAAAAATTCAATCTTCTATCAAATTAATAGAAAATATCTACATGTGTGTAGAATTATACTTTTCTAATATACAAAAAAATTAATGGTAATATATTTGTTGACATAAAAAAGTCGAAAAAAAAATCATCTTGAGTTCATCTTACAACTAGCATCAACTTTGATTTTATTTATTTCTTGAATGTCAATGTTATTTATAAATTATTCTTCTTTTATATTAATAATTGATTGATTAGAGTAAAATTATTAATAAATAAGATCAAATCTTCTTTTGCTCATTGTCACAATTATCAAATGTCGTCACAATTATTTTGTTTGAAGAAAATAATGAAAGGTCAATAGTCACTTTGGCGATAAAAAAAACTAAGAAAATTGACCAAAGCACATTTTAAAGATCAAAATAGAATGAATGTAAATGTTTTAGGATCAAAATTGAATTAAAAGCAATTTTAAGACCAAAACAAATTTTGTCCCATGATTTGAGAATCAAAATAAAATTTGAAAGTTGAAACAAACAAGAATCAAGGGCCAAAGGAGAAGAAGAAAAAAACACCATCACACCCTCAAGTAGGGAAAAATCTCAATTTGACCCCTTGGGTATGTGATAGATTATAAATTGGTCCCTCATATTTTATTTATTTTAGATTGATCTTATATGTTTTCATAATTTCTTAAACTGGTCCAAAATCTATTTTTGAAACGTGATTTGACCTCATTTGTTAATAATTTCAACCGATTAGAGACAAAACTCTTAAAAAGTTAATTAATAACTAGTTTCAAATTCGTCGTATTCAAACTTGAAACTAGAGAGATATGACTAATTTTGTTTGTTTAACCGTGAAACTACTAACCTACTTTCGAGACTTAATTTGATCTCGTTTATTGATGACGCCACAATACTTGTCAAAAGTAAATTTATAACTTTGGATTTGTCGCATTCGAACATGAAATAAGATAGATATGACTATATAAATTATTTTTTAGGACCAATTTGAGAAATTATAGAAACATATAGGGTCAATTTTTTTCAAAAAAGGAAACATATGGAAACAATTTGAAATCCACCCTATACATAATGAACCAATTTGAGGTTTTGCCCTTTTATCTTGTATTTTTTTTTGGCCTAATCACACGCTCAAGTTGGCCCGGAAACTTTCGCCATTTCTAATTTCTAAAAGTTTTCTATATTGCTTCTTCTTCTTCTTCCTGAACCGTAACTTCGTAACGAACCCCAGAATCCAGATTCTGATCTGCGAGCCATGGCTAGACCCACCACCACCACCACGAGGCCTCTTGTTCTTTCTTCTCCTTCCGCCACCGCCACTACCACCTTAACCATTCAAACCTCCGATCCATCATCTTCCTCTCAGGCCCAGCCGCAACAACATCATCATCACCAACACCCAGAAGTTCTCTTCCTTCCCCTTAATCGCAAGAAGAAGAAGGTCTCCTGGAAAGAAGGCACCATAGACAACGAGTTTATGCAGAAGAAAAGCTCCAAGAAGTGCTGTATCTTTCACAAGGAGAAGCCCTTTGACGAAGACAACAGCGACGATGAGGACGAACCCCATCATAATCACCACCCTGATGGTCATGGCGATGGCGGATGCTGTTCGGGGAATCATAATGAAGCGGGGCCGAGCAGTTAGGGTTCCGAGTTTCTGATTGATTGTAACGATTGACGGAAAAATTAATGGGAATGCGTACTACTACTTTTTTATTTTTTATGATTTTTTAGTGAGATTGAGGTGTTGACATAATTCTTCTGAGTTTGAATTTTCAGGTTAATTTGTAAATTGAAAGGGTGATAATCATCGAATTGAATGGTGGAAATGTTAACCATGAACAAAATGATTGTATGTTTAGAATGAAATAATGGTTGTATGTTTTACAAGATCATTCCCTTTTTATGATTAGTGGAAGCTTCTTTGTTATAAAGCGATACCCGTCTTGTAAACATAATGACAGAGTTCATGACCTTCGGTTTTGAGGATAGATATGGAGTCTTTTCGTTTGTAATATTCAGGCAACATATATATGTTTCTTGTACTAATTCCTGAAACTTTGTCATCTGACATTTATCCATTTCTAATGCATACTACTTGTTATATAATTGCTGATACTAATTATGTTTATTAGAGCCCAAGAGCATCCTTTGTATCTGAAGATGTATTGTCTGCGTATATTGTGTTCTCCATGGTGATGACTGTGAACTGTTTTTATTCCTTTGTTTCTCATTTCTTCTGGGGAGCTTGTTCAATGTATATGTTTGTAATTGGAAAAGGTAACATGATTATAAGTTCTGGAGAGTTAACATAACCCTTTAGTCTTTTTCCCACTTCCAAGTTTTTTGCCATAGTGCAAGATAATGACAAGAATTGTGATTGCTGTATTTTTCTGTCAGATCTATGCTTGTCTCTGTTTTTAAGGCTAAACATGCAATTAATGTGCTTTATCTTAAATATTGCTAAATCTTCTGAGAGTAATGCAAATCCTTTTGTAATGTAGATGCGTGCTAAAATTTAGGGCTTCTAGGGAGCTGCTTCATATTGAAAGTTAGCGACATATAACCGCATTCTCCCATCCCTGTTTATGTCCATCCAAGCCTTATCTTAGATGGCAATTTTCTCTGCTAGTCGTAGGTAATGTATTACCTTTAGAGAGATACACATTTGTCTTGAGTATCACAATGACATTGTGAATACATACGAGTGAGTATACTTGTTGGATCTGATCAAAGGAATTTCATTGCATGTTTTATGAAAGCTGTTCAGCAGGTGTGCATGACTAATTGCATATTGATTTGAGTATATTTCCATTATTGATTGTGATTACTTTTGGTCATATCTCTCACCAATGTTCATATATTTATTTATGTTACCCTGCTGACACGATGAATTGACAACCCTCAAGGGTTGTCAAAACCTAAGCTCAACAAGAATATGGTGTGGTTATAAAAAGGAATGGGTGGTTGCATGTATCACACTTTAAGTTTGTTATTTTTTGTGTTAGAGTTGGTAGCTGTTGGCGGATACTTCTGTGATTTATCTCACCATGGTAAGTCAAGGCAATGAATTAGCAAAGATTTAAGAACAAAGGAAGCTCCAGGCTTGGAAAGTTGGTATCCCAAAACATTTCCTTGTCAAGTAGTTGATTGAGGCGTTTTCCTCACAAGGTAATTGCAATAGCCAATATGGCACAAGGTAATTCAAAATAAGTATGGCATGAATCCAAATGGTTGTGTTAGCTATATGCCTATGTCCTTGTACATTAGATTAGTTTCTCGAAAGTCGAAACTCAGTTAAAGATTTTGTCTAAAAGAAGGAAAACCAAACTTTGTGACAATATATGGATGGATTATGGGTTATAGGATTGTGCTTTGTCTGGTAGGAGAAGAATGCCTGTATACTCTAGGCCATACATATCAAGGGATAGAATTTTGCATACGGACTTCTCTTTGGTGATGGGAACATAGTTGTTTTAAGGATGGTATTTCAGAGATAGAACAGCTTTACTGGACTAATAAGTTTTTGCAGGCTTTCAGTTATATCTTCTGGTTTGTGTTGTTTTCTTGCAATTTCTGATTTGAGGATATCTTGTTCTACAATAAGTTGCAATTTCTAAGTTCTTCTATATAAAACAAGTACATTAGAAACCATGTGATTTGAAATCATTTCCTTTTCCAGCTCTCTTGTGCTTTCAATAAGTTGCAATTTCTAAGTTCTTCTATATTAATAACAAAATAATTTATTTAAAAATTTCTCTAAATATGAGGTTTCAATTGTATGAAGATTGATTTTGACATTCACTTATATATGAGTTCGAGGACAAAAATTATATTATTTTTCGGTCCATGATCATTTTTACAGGCATTATATTTGGCAAAAGCACTGTCCTGACTATTATGCGTATGCATATGCTACTGGTATAGAATTATAGATGCACATCCATTTTACTTCTGTGTCGTTTTCACTAGAAGTGGGTTTTCTTCGGTCTGAAATATTACAATTTGTAAGCTATTAGTCTTATGTAGTTGATTTTATTTGGTGCTAAATCTTATAATTGTTTATGTTATTGAAGTTTAATAATATGTGAAATTGAAATTGGATTCAAGTGGAAGAGATAATGAGGTGAAATGGGTTATCGATGTGGTCATAATGTGCCAGTTTATTATTAGTGTATGAAGTTGCATTTTAGGAATTCAATTATATGTTTTCTAAAGGACTACGTAAAGGCTACTTGGGAAATAGATATCTTGAAGTTAGGGTTTCTTAGATTTCTTTTTGATTTTGGCCAGAAAGCTTTCCTAATTCCTAAATATCTTCAAGTTCTCCTTTTATGTACAAAATACAAAATACATTAGAAATTAAGAAATTCTAAATTTTCCATCATTTGAGCCTTTGAGGAGGTAGATGGAAGCTACGCATTTTAACACAAGTGAATCCTCTCCGTCTTCTAATTATATATTGTAGAAAGTTTTTTTTTTTATCTGTCTTTCCTAGTCTTCAAACTTCAAAGTGACATAATTCCATAACCTTTTTATGTTTTATATCATCTGGTCATAAAGGAAGTAAACCAAAAAAAAAAAAAAAAAAAAA
>QANZ01039927.1:25360-48698 GCA_003254925.1 Chamaecrista fasciculata
AGAAACTCGAGAATTCATCCAAAAACCTCAATTCTCAATGAAATCTCACTCAAATAATCGCCCTCAGATGCTTTAAAAAAGAATTTCGAAAATCCAAACTTTTGTGGAGGGAGGTGATAGAAGAAATGTAAGGGATTTTAGAACTTCTCTCTCGGATCACCAAATGTAAGGGAATCTTCTATCACCTCCCTCCTCAAAAGTGTGGATTTTCAAAAATTCTTTCTTAAAGCATTTGAGGACGATTATTTGAGAGAGATTTCGATGAGAATTGGGGTTTTTGAATATTTTTTGACTTTCTCGTCGATTTACTTACATTTTCCGGTGGATTTTAAATTTTCTGCGATTTCAGTTTTGGTTCCTCTGTCATTTGCTTTAATTTGTGTTGTTTTTGCATTTCTATTGCATTTCATGAAGAATTCATGTATTAGGGACCAAGATATAAGGTTTGCGAATCTTCAAAGATGCTCTTTCACTTTCATTTTGATAGTCAAGGACTAAAGTGAAAGAGACTTAAAGTTTTCAAGACTAAACTGTAATTTAAAATAGACGAAGGACTATCGGTGAGAGGTTTTCAAAAACATATGGGACCAAAACTGAGACAAAAAAAGATATAGGACTAATTTGGGAACTAGAGCAAAGTTACAGGACCAAATTCGAGACAAAAAAAGTTATAGGACTGATTTGGGAACTGCAGCAAAGTTATAGGATCAAATTTACACTTCAATATCAATATGACCAGTATTGGTATTAGAATATTATTACATTAAGTATTAAGAACTAACATTTAAATAATTACAAAATATATAGACTGATTTAAAAAAATTATAAAGACAATGATTAATTTCTCCTTTTTTAACAAAAATATTTTAATTACTCTTTTTTTTTTCTGTCTCCCAACCTATAACTATAATATATAATTTTTATTAGAATAATCCAAAGGGATCAAATACGTATAGATCATGTAGCTCATGATCTTTTTACAATAAGTAAAAGGATCCTTATATTCTTACGAAATTGAAGGCATATCAAGAGGCATGCAAAATAACCAGTCAGCCATTCTAATCAGCAAAAGAAAAGAAAAGAAAAGAGAAAAAGAACCATAAATTTATCCTGAAAATAACCAATTAATATTACATCTGATCTATATGCAATAAGCTGGATGTTTATAACCCATTAAAAAATTTCACTGCAGATCAAATCACAAGAAAAATGACATATTCATGCAGTTCTAATCTATTGCCAAAAATGACCTCCTCAACTCCACACACTTCTTTTTGGTGCGTGAGATTACATTATAACCACAGATCTATCCTTCTGTCAAAGAAAAAAAAGTACTATAAGTGGTTGAAAACTGAACTATTTCCACAGATTGTTGCTTGGTGAATTTTCTCGTCACCTTTAGTAGGCTTATCCTATGAGTGCATGGAATTTAATAATTTAAGAGCCAGTGCTTCTTGCTCTTCCAAAGAAACTGAGTTAGACACAATGCCTCCTTTACCAACAACTTCAGTTTTCTTACCACCATCACTGTCACTATCAAAATATATCTTGCTCTTTTTATGCCGTCTATTTGCAGTTTCATCTCCTTCTGACCCAGAAATGTCATCATCATCCTCTTCTGCGCTCCCTTCCTTCCACTTCATCTTCTCCTTGATTCTCTTTTCTCTACGACGCTGACGTTGCACAAGCTTGTCTTCCTTGTCCACCTTCTTCAATTCCTCCCGCATCTTTCTATAGTATTCAGCTTTTTGTTCTGTAGTAAAATGAGTTGTGACAAGGAAAAATGAACAAGATAATATATGACAAAATGTTGCATATTAATCTATACTCCACATAAATTGCAATTGCTCTAGCAGGTGGGAAGCTGTTTTTCTACACCATCATAGGAAGCAATTTATCCTCTTAGCATCTAAATTAAAGCTACCAAAACGGGTAGTCCGATTATCCGCAAAGAATGGTGGGTTGGGTTGGTGAAATAACAACTTGCAGAAATGCGAGACAGAAAAAAAAATTACCTGTATGATCTGCGGATTATACTGGTTTGAGCCAGGTTACCCCTTTTTTTTTAAAAAAAATAATAATGTATTCTTTTTACTCTTTTTACCTAAAATTTACATCTTCTAACCCTCTCAATTGTATATTTTGCAAAGATGTTTTGTAATTTTTTTTTAAAAAAAATCATGTTTAAAAATATAATTATAATTTTTTTAAAAAAAAAAAAAGAGTTAGGTTGAAGAATTCTTGACCTGTTTACAAAATGGGCCAACCCAAACTGGATCACTTAGGAACAACCGTGAAGGGCCAACCCATATGGGCCGGGTTGGATTCATTTGTAGTTTTGTAGAAAACCCAATGATCAGTATTTAAGATCTATATTTGAAGATTGGCACTAATAGCCTTTAGCATACATAAGCAAGATATAACCATCATCCAACATCATCACTATTATCTAGCTCCAATTTGAAATTGAGGAGCAAGGGCATACCTGGATCAAGCAATGTTTCTTTGCCACTTTGTGTATCAGCAATCCTCGCTAGTGGAGGTAGAGCATTCCCTTCATCATCAAATACAACTCTAGTCCCCATCGGTCTATGTAGGTTGATCTTGAGCTTCTTTTTCTTTGAAACACGAGTTGTTGTTGGTCTACAAAGAAAAGACACATATCAAGTAAAGTAAGTTTTACAAAACAAAAGGACAACATACTATCAGGAAACATCAGAAGCCCATTTATATATGCAGCTATAATTTTAACAAGTCATCATATCATCATCTTAAAAATGCAGGGTCAAATAGTTAATCCATCCCAGACAATAAGAATTGTCTATCACCTATTTGTGTATGCAGGATCTAATGCAGCAAATGTGAAGTGATTTAAACTTTTCTTTCGTTGTAGTACTGAAGATTATATATGATGATACATACATGACATCTAAAATTTCAGATGCTTTCCCTTCCCCTTCATCTGAGGAACTCTCTGGCAAAAGTAGAGCTTTTTCAGCTTTCTCTTCCATGGGAACACTAGAGTCTAGCTTCTTTCTTGGAACCTCCAACACAATTTCCTTGTTTGAATCTTCAGGTTCAGCTAAAATTGGTTCTGTTGACACAGCTTTAGATTTAATTTTTTGGTTAAGAAAACGGATTTTGGGGGTCATCGGCAGACCCAATGAAGCTGAATATTCATCAATTGGCAATTTCATAACATCAAATATTTCTTTATCCTTCTGGACATGAATGGATCTCAAATATGTTACAAAGGCCCTCTGTGCTCGCTGCTGAAAATCTGGGTACTTGACCAGCAAAGCTGCCAACAAGCTGGAAACTTGTTGCAGTCGGTCTTTCTTAGGCTGAAAAATCAGCAATTAAACAAAAAGCATGTTAGCAAAAATGTCAAATCAATAGTTAACCACAAATATTACAAAAATATAGAATGATAGAATGATATCTATACTACCAGTACCTGGATAGTTTCGATGCAAGTGAGAATCATAGGTAAATTATTAGTTTGAAGAACAAGGGAAGTGTACCTTATTAAGATGTACTGGAACTTTAGCTGCTTCTAACTTTTCAAGCATTTTGATCTCAGAAGGCATCAGAAATAAAACTGACTTCCCCCCAGACTTATAGCGAGCAGTACGGCCAACTCTGTGTATGTAAGATGCTACATCTTCAGGACAATCCACCTACAGATATAAGATAAAGCATCAGCCTCCAACAATGAAACAAACTTCTTCCTTCCCCCACCCAAGGCTTTCCCAATTCCTCTCCATGGAAGCACATAAAAAGGCAGAAAAGAGGGCAATGTACAAGAGACTCACCTGAACAACCCAGTCAACGGCCTTATTAAAATCAAGGCCTCTTGCAGCAACATCAGTCGAGAGGAGAACTGAGCGCTTCTCACAGAACTCTGAATATATTGCCATCCTTCTCTCCTGCTTCATCCTCCCATGAAGACACTTCAAGGGTATGCCAGGGTGTAGTTTCTTAAATGCTTCAAAGACAAATTTTACCTATTAACAAGAAAATGATTTCATGGAAGTAAATTAGTAGTCAAATAAAAGCATCCACCAAAAACATAGTCAAAAGCAAAACCAACATATAACAATGAGATTTGAAATTACTTACCTGTTTACAGCTAGAAAGAAAGACAAGTGTTTTGGAATTAAGGTGTGATTTTAGGAAACTCCACAACATATCTAGCTTTTGGTCTAGAGGAACAATCATCACAAGCTGTCTCAAGAGTGAAGGAGTGGCAGTCACAGACTCTTCGTGGACACTTAGATACTCCGGGTCCTTTAAACTTAATCTTGCAAGATCTTGAATGGACTTTGTTTGAGTTGCTGAGAAAAGTATGGTTTGCCTACGCTTTGGAAGCTGTGAGATTATTGCATTCAGTTCCTTCTTAAATCCACTGTCAAGAATACGATCTGCTTCATCTAGTACCAGCACCTGTGTAACAAGCAGGAAATCCATAATCATAGTCTATATTGGCATAATATCGTACATGATATATCTTTGGGCGGATATGCCAAAAGAAAGCCAATATGTTTTTTAACTTTAGAAAACAAAAAACCGATGCTCCAAATTTCCCACAATTTCTCTAACTTGAACTGAATAGAAATGCTTCCATAAATATTACTAGTCTATTACATTCAAGTAGGTTCTGCAAAGGAAGAAAATTTGTCCGGAGGTAACAAGAACTGGCAATACTAAGATATAAGGAACTAATGCTTGAGAATTGAGATAATAAATTAGCATTTATACAATTCTCAGCTGCAAATCCTAAGCATTGTTCAAGAGACAGATTACAGCTAGTAGTTATTCCATCTGAAAAAAATACGGTATAAAACTACAATAACCTGAATTTGTGAACAATCAAAGTTTGGAGTTTCATCCATGTGCTGTAAAAGCCGTCCAGGTGTGCAGATCAAAATGTTCAGCTCATTCACACATTCTTTCTCCATGTCAACTAACTTCTGATTGCGACCACCAATCAGGAGGCCAGCACTGAAGTTGTGGTGCTTACCAACACTTTTTAGGACATCAAATATTTGATCAGCTAATTCTCTTGTAGGGGATATAATGATGCTGCCTACCCCATCTTCAGGCCCCCAATTCTCTCTATATAACTTTTCCAAGACCTATCAAAACAACAAAATCCAATACTGAGGAAAGGATTTTTTTTAAAAAAAAAACAAGAGAAAAAGGTGTTGTAGAATTATTTAGGAAATTCAGTATAAATCAGATAATTCATTTTAAGAATATAATGTCCTATCAAATGCATTTACTGGATGAAGCATAATACCCATAATCATTTGGAGAAACAAAGAAAAACTTGCATTCGTGTGAGAGATATCATAAGAAAAGTTAATCAATCCCAACTCAAGTCTGTCACATAAGTTACAATGGTATTGTTTGGAGATGACTAATACTATATAATTCAACTGTGAGTTTGGAATTGCTATGAGATTTTTGCTTTGGGGAGAATTACTTATGTGAAAAACCTTGCGCTTATATAACATGTTAACACAGGGAATTGGACAAAAAGAAAAACACAGAAAACAGAAACATAACTTTTTCCATAGACTAAGCACTTTGGGATTTCTATAATTTTGATTGCTACGCACAATCATGTTAGTAAACTCAGAGACTTGATTTAAAAACCAACTACCATTGAACTTCACAACCCAAAAGAGAAAAATAACTGAGAAAGCTTGCAGAAAATTAACATTTTTTTTTTAATACAGTTACAGCAAGTTAACTTAAATTCATTAATAAAATAAATCAGTAAACCCATTGAAGGTGGGAAACCTAAGCTCCACTAACCGGAATAATGAAAGCCAAGGTTTTTCCTGATCCAGTTTTAGCCGCACCAAGAATATCTCGTCCACAAAGTGCGTGTGGCAAAGAAGCCCTTTGTATATCAGTCATCTTGACGAACTTAGCTTCCCGCAGTCCATCCTTTGTGTTCTTGGAAATTGGCAACTGGTCGAACCTCGTAACACCCGCATAACGTGAATATGTATCGTCGTCGAGGCTACCAATGGGAGCTTTGGACAGTAATGGTGGAAGCGACATAGGGTTTGAGCCCGAATCTGGTTTCTGTGATTGAATCCATGAGTCCAAGAGCTTAATCTCATCTTCCTCTAGGACTCGTTGTCGCTTGCGAAAATCCTTTGATTTAGGTTTTCTCATTGCTGGCAACTTGACTGAAACGACAGCCGGTAAAAGAAAATAATAGTAGTTAATAACAACAATGATTGACATTGTGAAATTAACATTAAAGTCTCTAAGCATTTCTGCAAATATTATGAAGTATTTTAAAAGAATCATACGTAGCTCAATTTTATCAAGAGAAATTGTATAATGAAGCAAATGGGTTCATTCATTAGTCATCACAAGAAACTTCATTCACTGAATCAGAAAAAGAAAACGTAGAAATTGTGCTGGAATAATCAGTCACAGCTCAAAACTACAGATTACAGAACAAGCGTACAATAACAACATACTCGAAGGCTGAAGATTTTGAAGATTGGACAGGAAGGATGAAATCTGCAGCTGTAGCGCACGCACGCACGCCGGCGCGAGGAGAAAGAACTTTCTACAAGTAGAAAACTCTGTTGTTGCTGCTGCAGGTGGTGGAGGGTGAGACGAACGACGATGGAGGAGACGAGAAGAATGACGGCAATAGCAAATTTGTACAAGTTGAAGCAGAGGAAAAGAGTAGTCGAATGAGAAAGAATTAAGAGGCAGAGGTTTCAATTTTTCAGAATATGGAACTACGTTCAAAACGCACAGTGCTAGGGCTTAGGAGTCATAAAAGTAAAAGTAAAACTGCAGAAAAAGACAAAACTTTTCCAAAACCCTATTTTAGTCTCTAATGTTTATCATAAATTCTGTTTTGGTCCTTAACATTTTCCAAAACTTTTATTTTGATCCTTCATTATTTAATATGGTCTTCCCTCTCTTGTTTCAAGCCCAAATGCGATGAAATTAGTGCTACGAGTTACATTTGATAATTTTTTTTTGTCTAGTTGGAGTCGTTAGCAAATGAGATCAAATCGGACCTCAAATAGAGCCTGAAAGTGGGCTGCTCATTTTATGAAACTGATTATATCTCTCTCGTTTCAAGTTCGAATGTGAAGAAATTAGATAGCTACGATTTTGTTGCATTCGAACTTGAAGCGAGAGAGATATGACCAAATTTATAAAACAAGTAGTGGCTCATTCTCAAGCCAAATTTCATGTTCTATTTAGCCTTGTTTTTCGATGAGTCTGACTGGAAAAAGAAAAAACTCATCAAGTTTAACTCGTAACTTTGATTTCACAGCATTCAAGTTCAAAACGCAGAGATATGACCACATTCAACTTACTAAGGATCAAAACGAAACTATTAAGAAATATTAAAGACTAAAATAGAATAAAAAAATACTAAGGACCAAAATGAAATTTAGAGCAAACATTAATGACCAAAATAAAGTTTTGGCCGTAAAGTTCGATAGTTGATGAGGTTGTGTGCCAGTAAACAAAGAGGGTATTGGTGTTATTATTCTAAGAAATGACTATATATGGTGAGGTCATTGATGGATTCAGTGGTCCTTGCAAAGTGTCCTCAGCCTTCATGGCTTAAGCATTAGCTCTGAGGATGGCTCTTGTGATGGTAGAAAGACATGGGTTGCAAGAGAGTGATGGTTGAATTTAATTGCCTTGACCTAGTGCAGGCAATGAAAAAGAACAAGTCTAATGTGGTATGAGAGTGCTCGGCAATTATTGAGGATGTGTTGTCTTTCTCAAATTATTTTGAGGATTTTTCTATTGCTTTTATAGGAAGGTCTGTTAATTTGGTTGCAGATTAATTAGTGACTAAGGTTGTCAAAGAGATATGCTCTTAGAATTGAGTGTTGTTACCCATTTTCTTTTGCTGTTATTTTGAGAATGGACTGCAGGATGATTGATGAAGATGTTGGTAACTTGGTATAAGATGAGTTTTGTTGTTTTGTTTCTTAGTTTGCTTTCTCTTATTGTTGTTACTGGTTTGCTTTGTTTCTTTTGTTTTTGTATTGGTGTTTTTATGATTCTTGTTTTGGTAGACCGGCCGAAGCAGCAGTTTAAGGTTCAATGGTCTGATCAGAGTTTAACCAGGGTCGGACCGCTACTGAATAAGTAAATTACAAAATAAAAATACAATACATTTACATGCTATAAATAAAATATAATAATTAATAATTTAATACATAATAATTTTATCATTAAAAATTAAATTTATAAGATATATATTATTCTTTAATTTTTGTAATTTAAAGATTTATGCCGTTTTTAAAAATATTTCAAAATTTAAAATATTGTCTTAAAAATTTTAAAAGTATCTAAAAAATAATTAAGGGTAAATTACACTTTGGTACCCTGTGGTTTGACCCTATTTTACTTTGGTACCCTGTGGTTTGAAACTTGTCACTTTGNCCAAAGTGAAATAGGTCAAACCACAGGGTACCAAAGTGTAATTTACCCAATAATTAATTATTAGTAAAAAATAATTTAGAAATAAAAATATGTATTTTTAAAATTTAGTCATACAATTGATATTTAGTCATAAAAATATGTAAAATAACATTAAAAAAATAAATAAAAATTTCAGTTAATTGACACATTTAGATTTTTAAACGATTTAAACTTAATCATCTTACCGACAAGTGTTTGGTGTAACGGCTAGGCGAGTTACATCCTAGGGAGATGACTCAAGTTCGATTCCTAGAGTCGACATTGTTAGGAGGGGTCTTTCGCTTACACGGATGGGGGAACTCATAACTTAACCCAAAAAAAAAAAACTTAATCATCTTAAACTTTAAATTTATCAAATATTACAAGTATTCTCGTGCAATTAAGTATCAAATATTACAAGTATTATCACTTGGGTCCAAGTCATTTTCAGAGTGCCTATGAAATCCCAATTCCATCGTCTGCTTCTATCGCTCACTACTGTGAAGGCTTCTTTCTCACCAATACCAACTATTCGAAGCCGCCTTCTCACTACTTCTCCCACCGTCAATTTTCCCAACAGGTGAGGCCTTCAATTTTTAACTATGTTTTTCTGTTTCTGCATATCATTCCTTAGTATGAGTTTTTCGAGGTAAGTAATAAAATGCTATCACCACGACCCTCAAAATTTAGACGCAAGTTGTAAATAAATTATTATTTTTAAAGTGGTTTTCACTGGTCGCAGTGAAGCACGATCTTTCAAATGCTTTGATGTTTTTTTTTATTGGGTTGGTATAATCACAAGGATTACTCGTATATCCACGAGCATTTATGATACTTGGTAACGAAACATTGGGTGTGGTCCAACCTTCTATATTTAGCTTAAGCAAGCTATTTTTAATTTGTCACTAATGAAGGAACGCCTTCTAATGGTGGCATTAGTACATTTTGTCTCTGGGTTCTTTACATTTATTAGTTGGTTCTAATGATAACTGAAATTCTAATCTTGGTTTTTTGAAACCAATTAAAAAATGATTCTATGGCATCTTGGTAATGTATTGTGGATAGGCATTTTTGAATATTTCAACTTTCTCAAATTTACATTTATCAAGATCAGTTGGTTAGTTGGGATGTTTGTTGTGTTCCTTGAGGGGAGTGGGAGCACTGTTGGAACTTGCCATTTTGGCGTCTAAACACATTATTAACCTGGTAGTTATTTGGTTGTGGTGTTTTCCTTCTCTCTGTTGCAAGGAAGTGTATACGCACTTTCCTTTTGTTATGAGAGATGGAATGTTACTTTTCTCTTTTCTTCTATCTTCTTTTTAGCTTTTTTGAATTCATCTTTATTGTGAACTATACTTTCTTTCCCCAACTGAAATAATTTAAGTGAAAAAGAGAACTGGCAAAGTTTGACTCTAATGTTTTCAAGGATTTATGTTTTTATGACATCATTGCTAGTTGCTACATATTTTGATTTTCTAGGGTGAATCTTATGGAGAGTAACGGGAACATGATCAAGAATCTTGACAAACAAATCACCAATGTTCTGTTTTGTGGGTCGGATTTTCCTAGTTCTCATGAATATTCAAGGGAGTATTTGCAGAATTATCCATTTATCAAGGTACCATCATATTATGGCATATATATTTCCATTTGTTCAACCTTTGTTTCATTTTCAAATGCAACATATTTTGTTTTCTTTAGTCATATGCTGAGACTTGAAGGTCTGAGGAAGAATAAAGGATTCATTTGACAAAAAATTTGCATAAGTTCTCATAGTATTTGGTTTGTGTTATTTTCTTTATTATGTTACTTTTTGAGGGAGATTTACGAATTTATGGTTCTGATTTCAATTTTTTGTTTAACAAGTGTTTTGTCATCTATAGCCAATTTTACTTTTTAGGTTTTGTCTATTGGACAGCTTGGGTGATTAACAAGCTATGCTGCAGTTATTGCTTTGTGCTCCTTTATGTTATTACCTGTATCCAACTGTATAGCGTCTTATCCTGTTCTATTGTACTTCTTTAAGTACTTTGAGTAGATGGCGGCTAGGATAAACTAAATGTGAAGTCAGTCAACCCTGTTAGTATTATCATTTGTCTCCGATAGAATTTCTTTTCCTATGAAAACTGAACCTTCAATCAGTCTGATTATGCTTGTCAGTGTGACAGCAGTAGATTTTGTCCTGGCTATAAACTTTTCTTAGTTACATGTCGATATTCTATTATGTAATGAGAGATTCTTGCACTTCCAAATTGTCTGTTTCTTATATGATAGTATTTCTTCTTGTCTTTGCAGTTTATGGTTCAGGCAACCGGATAATACTTTTTCTGTATTGTAATAGCACTGCATGATTATTATCTTTATACTTTTGAGAGTGTGATGTTCCTTTTAGTTGGAGTTGATTGACCAGTTGTCTATTCAATTTACAGGTTGATGTTGTCCCTTTGAAAGATGTGCCCAAGGCTATTGCTGAATATCATATGTGCATTGTAAAAAATATGAGGCTAGATTCAAGTGTAATTTCTCAAGCTGCTAAGATGAAGCTTATTATGCAGTTTGGTATGGGATTGGAAGGTACTATGTGCTTAGCGTCAATTGACTTTCTTAAGTGAGGAGTCTTGGAAATTTTATAATTTTTTTTCTTTGTTACAAGGAAATGAGGAATCATTTTCATTTTCTATGCTTTTTGTTCATTATACATTTTTGTGACTTTTCTTGAAGGTGTTGATATTGATGCCGCAACAAAGCATGGAATTAAAGTTGCGAGGATTCCTAGTGATGTTACAGGGAATTCTGCTTCATGCGCTGAAATGACCATATATCTAATGTTGGGTCTTCTTCGTAGGCAAGTATGGTGTCTTCAAACATGGAATTATTGAACAAGGCATTGTCTAGCAGATTAATCAACTGTATACATATATAATATAAAACAACTTGTATGGCCCATTGCTTGTATTTTGTGGCAACACATTTTTGGGTGGAGAGGATTGCTTGTATTTCCGAGGGTGTCTGCATGCCATTTATTCATCCATGTTCAATATAAATTTTACCCAGAACAGAAATATAAATGTAGTGAAATTTCAATTTAATTTGCTACCTTTATTTTCAAATAAATAATTTCAATAAATTTAATTTGTTCTTTCTATATCGACTTTTGGTGAATTTTCTTGATGACCAAGATTGTAAAATGATATAGTGAAAGTAGTTAAAGTAATGTAGAAAAAGTTACCTCAAGAAATATATTGAAGGAACGACTTCGTTCAAGAAATATATGCATGACCTATTGGTCTGCTTATTTTCTCTCCTCTGTCATTTCCTTCTTACTTTTATTTGACTTTAATCTGCATTATATTGGATTGTGATAGTGTACATATTGGGTTACCATCTTGCTTGGCTTTTGTACTTTTTTTTTCCTTTCTTTTTTGATAAATGACTCATGCAAAAATAAATTGTTCTTGCAGAATGAAATGCGAATTTCCATTGGACAGAAGCAGCTTGGATATCCAACTGGTGAAATGTTACTTGGAAAAACAGTAAGTTAATTGGTTTTTTTTTTTTTTTTTTGTTTTTGGAGGTAAAGGGGATTTTGTTACTGAAGAAGAGAGTTACAGAAGAATGAATTGAGGGTAAAAGACATCTGACAGAAGCCATCTTCTTTAGCACATCAAAGCTGCCAAATCTCACTACAAATCCAAGTTAACAGCCCCCTTCAAGAAAGCATGACCTTTTAGTAAAGGAAACAAGTAAGATAGTGCCTCACCAAGTAATATATCCGAAACTTGGCGTTCCCTTAAGAAAATCTTCATAATTCCTCAACAATTTCACACTAACAGCGGAAGTGCATGGTCTGATGGTCAAAGTGAACACTATAAGGGGGAATAAGTTTGTACACAGTATACTCATCGTTCTGCCTCTTTTCATACTTGATGTATTTTTTACTTGTTAAGGGTGTTTGCGGTAATTCATTATAGTATCTGTATAAATCATCTTTCCTTGATCTGGCAGGTATTCATCTTGGGCTTTGGAAACATTGGAATTGATTTAGCAAAGCGATTGAGACCATTTGGTGTAAAAGTTATTGCTACAAAGCGGAGCTGGGCTTCATATGAACGTGAGTGCCTTCATGAATGTTATGGAATGTTCATTAGTAAAATTGCCTCGTATATTCTGCTCTTTTCTTACGTTTTTGTATTGTTTCTTCAAGATGATGTTGGTGATCTGGTTGATGTGAAGGGTAATCATGAAGATATATGGGACTTTGCGGGGAAAGCTGACATTGTTGTTTGCTGCTTAAGTTTGAACCATGAGACGGTCTAACCCTTTCTACTCCTTCTTTGATGTTTTGCTTCTATGATAAACACACTGTGTTCTATATTTGATTCTCACTGATTAGGGAATGCACATCTATGAAAAATGGAAATGGCAGTTACATATGTGATAAGTTTGTGATGTAGAACCAGCTAGGAGATAGGGAAAAGTGGAGGAAGAATTCTGAAATCTTATTCTATGCTCAGATATGAGCTTAGAGGTCTATAGCCCTTAGGCTTATGAATAGATAGTAAGACGTGCTGAAAAAACAAGGAAACAATACCCAAGATAATCCCTAGTCAGTATTTTGAAATAAAAAGGAAATAATACTACTTGAAAAAATAAGAAAGAAAATATATTCCAAATTTAAGCCGTAATTGATAGCTTGATTTACAATTAATTTCCCATGTGCCATGTTATTGACTATATCACTCCAAATATTCTCTTCATATTCTCCAATCTTCAATATGCTTCCTCTGCTCCTCCATTTCTACTTCTTCCCCTTTCTCCTTGCTGGTTCTACATCAGTTTTATTGGCTTGCATATCCTACTTGTGTCTTAGCTTATCTCTATTAATTTCTTGCTATGCGTGGTTTAGACACCATAATTCATGAATGTTTAGCTCTGCATCATTTTTCTTCCTTGATGGATATGCTATGCGTCAGTATGTGATAGAAGGTTGTTATTGACTTGGATACTTGTTGACTCTGACATGTTTTTTTTCAGGTTGGTATCATAAACAGTGATTTCATATCTTCAATGAAGAAGGTTTGTCACCTTCCTGGACCAACTTGTCTAATTTTACATATTTTCTTTTCTGCAACAAATACACTCATAGTATACATGTCCATAGTCTCAAATCTTTGCTTTTCTTCGTGAAATATGTTTTATGTTAGTTAAAGTGGCATTCCATATCATGTTAATAGTCTAGTACACTAGTCTGGTTACATTCTTAATTGCAAATGAAAGTGTCAAATTTTACAAATTTCAGAAACTGCTTTCAGTTACCTGGAAATTTAGGTAGGGTTTTTAGTGGCTTAATTTCCTATGGGCATGCTTGTCCTTCAAAAATACTTTTGAGAAGTGTTTCCAAAAGTAGAGTTTTCTAACACTACGAACAATTTTTTTCTTGAGCTCTTGTACTCTTGGCAGGCTCACGGTCTCTAACAGGGCTTGTCAAGTCATTGTGAAAGAAGAATTGAGTCTTTTTGCTGACATTAATGAATTTATACATTTTAAGACAAATAAATTCATGCAACTTCTCAGAAGGGGAATCGGCTGAATTAAGGATATCCCAATGTAGCTAAAATGCCAAAGAAAAATAGAGGAAGAGATAGAAAGAGAATGATTGATCAATGAAGGGCTGAAAAATGGAAAGAGATCCCATAGTTGATTTTTAATAGTTCAGCCACTTTAGGAGATCCATACTTCAGCTAATCTTCTTTCTAATTTTTCGGGGCTTTCATTGAATGCCTTAATGATTTATATATTACACTTAATTCAGGGTGCACTTTTGGTTAATATTGCTAGAGGGCGTCTAATAGATTATGAAGCTGTGACCCACCACCTTGAGTCAGGCCACTTAGGTGGCCTGGGTATTGATGTTGCTTGGACTGAACCATTTAACCCTGATGATCCAATATTAAAACACAAGAATGTTATCATCACTCCTCATGTTGCAGGTGTTACAGAATATTCTTATAGAACTATGGCTAAGGTATGGCTTTTTTTTAACACCTCTCAGACTAGGCTGTCTCAAATTGCTTTGGTTCATACCATTTTCTACATCATATTGAACAGTTGAACTTACTGGATGCATGAAAAGAATCCAAGATATAATAGCCTGAAATCTGATCTTTGCTTGCTTATTGTTCAAGTGTAGGTTGTTGGTGATGTTGCTCTTCAACTTCATGAAGGACTTCCATTGACTGGGATAGAGTTTGTCAATTGATTTGATGCAGAATGTTTTAGGAAATCTATTTTTTCGTCTTTGAATATATTCCAAAATTACGATTTAGTCTCTAATATTGAAAGAGTAAATTATCAATTTCGTCCTTGGATTATGCAGACGTTGTTGATTTGGTCTCCCATTTTTTTCTTATTGTAATATTGTGTGGTTTAAGCTCGTTGCAATATGATATTTCTGCCATCCTTCTGTACCTTGGTCAGTGTAGCTGACTGTTAACTATGCTATGTTGTAAGTTAAGTGTTGAAGTGTCCTGTTAAATGTCATTTTAATAAAAAAAAAATTATAAATCAACAAAAGAATAAAAATAAAATGGGTTGAAATTTCGATTCTCCCTCTCTTCTAAAACTTTTATTTTTTATTATAAAGTTTATCAATATAAATAAAATATATGTTACAAAATTTTCATGACTGAAAAAAAAAAAAATTTAATTAAGAAAGGATTAGTTGACTTGATAATTGAATTATTTCAGGAATCAAATCATGTATTACAATTATTTAGGGACTGATTAGTTGACTCGATATAAATTTAAGGACCAAATAACAATTTTTCTCTATTTCTTGTTTCCTCTTTGTCCTTTTTCTCACTTGTGAATCTTGCTTGAAATAATGGCTCTTGGCTTACCTCCCTCCACGTGGCTTCTCGATCTATAACTCTCGGCCTCTGTCAATTACGAATCCCTCACCACTCAAATCCACAACTTCCTTTCTTCCTTTCTTACACGTTACATTACATTTCTTCTTCTACTTCTTCTTCCTCTTATTTATTTATTTATTATTATTATTTCATCCAACATTTTTATGGCTCATGTGCTAGTAGCAACCAATAATCTCAACACTTCACTCACTCTCTTCTCCACAGAAATCTCCATCAACGCCGTCAGAAATGCAGCTAGTTACAAACGCCGCCGTTTTGGCCCATCGGAAAATCGCTCCGCCTTCCAATTTCGTTATTGTTGCAGCACAAGCGGCAGTAGAAGTAGTAGTTCTTCGATTTCGACCTCGATTTCCGCAGATCAGAAATCGCAGATCGACGATTTTGGCGCGAATCAGCAACAACAACAGGAATACGAAGAAAGATTGATCGATGTGATCGGTGAGCAATACGATTATTTGGTGTGTGAGTACGGATGGAGAGTGAGGAGACTCGTCGAGAAGGCCGACGAGATCAAGAATGCGGCTCGAGTTCAGGCCGAAGCGTTCCACGTTCCTGTCTCGCTGTTCAACGAATTGTTTTTCCAATTCTTTCTGGTTCGATCTGCTTCTCAATTCGTTCCTTCGATTTCCTCTGTTTTTTGGTTTTTCCCGCCATTAATGGCTTGAAGAAGTTGAAGCAATTCGATGATTTTTGGTTGAATGAGTTTCTTTTTTTTCTCCTCGTAATTTTACAATCTGCATTGTTGTTGTGGTTAGTGTAGGCTGAAGTGCTTTCTGGGCTCCTTTACAAGCTCAACAATTCACCTCCTAATAGGTAATTTCTTTTTTTTTTTTTTGTAAGTTTTGGCCAAAATATACAAGGTGTTTTTTTTTTCTATTGTGTAGGAAAATTATGAAAGAGTTTTGTTTATTTTTTATTTTGTGCAATTTTTTTTAGAATTATCATTTAACAAAAATTGACTGTTACTCCATTTAATAATAATAGTTAAAAATGTTGTGTTTGGTAATTTAATTTTTATTTTTTTTTATAATATAAGTCATAAGAGATTACTTTTTTTAAATTAATGGAAAAAAACGATTACAAAAGAACAAGTCTTCCACAAAAACATAAGGGGGGAGGGGGAAGAATAGTTAAGGTAGTTAACATAATTAATACTCTCTGATTCACAATATTTGTCATAGTTTTATGAATTTTTATGTTTTAAAATATTTTATGTTTTATAAAATCAAAAAAACATTAATTATTTTTTTACAATTTTATCTCTACATATTCTCTCTTAATAATAAATATCCTTCGAAAATAAAAAAAAATAAGGGTAATATAGTTATTTGATCTTATATTTTTCTAAATTTAAAGTAAATTAATCATTTTATTGGTCCATAAGCATCTATCAAATTATAACGGATATTGTAAACCGGAGGAAGTAACTTCCCTCTTATTGAAGTTGATGTTGGGTGAGAAGTGAGAACTTTTGTCTTGTTACATGCCATGATATGACCGTATATATATAGATTAATAATTTTACATGACTTAATTGTTCGTAAATAATATTTTAAAATTTGAAAGTATAAAAGTATAAATTATTTAGAAAATAGCTTAAAATGAAAAGTGATAGACTATTGAAAAATTATAGATAATGTGATTGAGAACTGATAGATAATGGGGCTGGAATTTTTTTTTAATTATAATTATATCTTTAAGAGCGTGAAAATTTGGTCTAGGTATGCTTGTTTGGTAGCAGAGGAAGCCACTAAGAACCCAGAATCTCCAAAACAAGTAGTGGGTGTTGTAGATGTGACCGTCTTAAGAGATGAGGATGTGCTTAAACATCTCCCTTCTGTGGCACAAGAGTATCTTTACATCTCAGGAATTGCCGTTTCCACTAGTTTCAGGTGATTGATCAACCAAACTACTTTTATATATGTCAAATAGTCAATTTGGTCCCCAAATTAAAGAGTCAGATTCATTTTGGTCATAATTTTTTTTTTTTTTATTTTNAAGTTTAACTTGTATACGCCAACTTTAACTTCTTTAGATGAGTATATATGACTTTCAATCATATTTCATGAACCATCATAATAAGACATTTTTTTCATCAAAATTCAATATGAAAAAATTGAAAGATAAAAAAATTGTAAAGTCAATTATATTTTTGAAAAAAAAATTATTTGTAAATTGGAATGGGCCAGCCCGCTAGCCCACCCAAACCCAACCCGCTGCTGTTTGGTTTGGTTTGGGCTAAAATATTTTTTTTCCTAAAACCCAACCCAAACCAACCCGCCCTAAACCCAACCCAACCCAACCCAACCCGCGAACACTCCTTAATTCTTCTCGTCTTTGATTTGTGATGGCAATGATTTTTCACATTGATTGATTATTCTTATACTGTGATTAATAATGATGAACAGAAGGAGGAAAATAGCAACAGCTTTGTTGAAAGCTTGTGATGTGCTATCTATTTTGTGGGGTTTTGAGTTTCTTGCACTTAGAGCCTACGAAGAAGATTGGGGTGCTCGCAAATTGTATTCAAATGCAGGTTACAACGTTGTCTCTAGAGATCCACCATGGATGTCCACTTGGATTGGAAGGAAATGTCGTGTTATTATGATCAAAAGACGAACTAATTTGCCAATTTAAGTATCTTTCAATTCAGAAGTCATGTTTTGGCCAAAAATAAAAAAATTACAGAATTCCTGGGACGTCCTAACAAAAGAAGCCAAAAAAAACTGATGACAACTGTAACAAATTGTGTATATATATATATAGCATCATAGCGTGTAATAATATATCATTTCATTTTTATTTCTGACCTAGTAATCGATAAGTTCATCGACGTTGATGCATGCTTTTTTTTTTTTTATTATATTAAATAAACATAAAAACAATAAAAAAAAAGTCGAACCTGAACCTCGGATGACCAAACCCAAACTTACAAAGTAAGAAGTACGGACTGATGCGGCCCCACATTCAAGTGACCCACATCCGTGGTCAACCTACCATGATTAGACCACATAATAAAAAAGACAACTTAACATAATCAGAAACAAGAAAAGTAGACACAGATACACTATCAAAGACATTTCGATAAACCTTGTTAGCAGTCATAAAGATAGCCTTCTGCGGAGAGAGATGTTTACGTGTACGAATCGCCTCGTTTCTCAGCCTCCAAATCACTTCCGAACAACAACAAATCTTTTCGGATTCTTTTTCCAACGTGAAACTAGAATCTGAGTCAAAATCACATTGGAGCTTACTTGAATAGCCTCATCTATACTTGTGAGGGTAGTTTTGCCTAAAAAG
This sequence comes from Chamaecrista fasciculata, assembly GCA_003254925.1. Taxonomy (NCBI): domain Eukaryota; kingdom Viridiplantae; phylum Streptophyta; class Magnoliopsida; order Fabales; family Fabaceae; genus Chamaecrista; species Chamaecrista fasciculata. The sequence continues at coordinate 44,068 of QANZ01039927.1, forward strand.
GCCGTGCTAATTGAATAGTTTGTTAGAAATTATGCTCAAGTGTGTTAAATATCGCATAAAAAACATTGTTTTTTTATATATTGGTTAATTAATCTTAACTGAATTCTCTCACATTCAAGATTTAGTAAACACAACATTTAATCAAATAAGAACTCAATTATAAATTATCATTTGAGTTCTATACCAAACATACCCTCTTTGACAACTCTGAACCTTTTACTATTGCAGATATGTTACATAACCATCATATTATATCAGGAGAACCAAAGACAAGCTCAAGCTCACAAGTTCACAAAATGATCCATATTGACAAATAAAGCCATGTTATAATTAATAATTTATAAAACCAGCTAAATTTTAGAATGTAGTGTTTTTAGAAACCCAATAGACTGTACAATATGCTCAGTTCTTTATTTATTCCACAATCATACACAAACCATTTACAGATACTCTTTGCCTATGGTTCCACAACGATTTTTCCAGTAGCATGGCCATCAATACTCTTAGCCCAAGCATCTTCAGCTTTGCTCAACAGAAAGCTTGAGTCGATGACGGACTTAAGCCGCCCCTCCTTCACCAACTGAACCAGATCGGCCAGGCTCTCTTTCTTGGCTGTGACAAGGAATGGCACCAGCTGCTTCTTGGAGAATGTAAGCTTCTTCAGTGCAAAGGTCCCAAATGCACTCAAGCCCGGCGTAAAATCTATTACTTTCCCGTTTTCAGCCAATTCAGGCTCAAAGGTTGACCATGGTATTCCAGTTGTACAGTGTATGACAGCGTCATATTTTCGACCGGATGGACTCTTTAGAGCTGCTCCTTCTGGGGTCTTGTAGTCAAGAACCTCGTCCGCACCTAAGCTCTTAACGAACTCGAAGTTACGGGCACCACAAGTGGCTGTCACGTAAGTGTTTCCAAGTTTTGCCAATTGAACTGCATAATGACCCACACCACCTGAAGCTGCAGTCACTAAAATATTCTTTTGGTCACCAGTTCCGTCAAGCTTTACTCCAGCAGTTTGAGTGAGGGCCTGATGAGCAGTAAGACCAGCCACAGGTAAAGCTGCACCTTCAGCAGCCGAGACTTCAGATGGTCTGACAACTGTTAAGCTCTCAGGAGCCACAGCAAACTCAGCAAATCCGCCTCCATACTGTCATTCAACATGGACAACAAACATAAAAAATGGACATTTGTAACTGTAAATAATATTATACTAGCTTGAAGCTCATTGGGGCTATCATATGCATCTTGAACTCATGCAGGCAATCATGTAACAGTCATAGATTATTGTAATGGACTAAGATTAGATTCTTTATACATATTTGCTATAAAATTCAACAATAAAAATAAATAAAACACTAATTAATTTTTTTTACATGACCAGCCATGGTAACGAGAGAATATAAAAGAGAACTTTCAATGTGATCAATCACATAAGAGAGATAATATAAATAAAGCTTATAATTGGAAAAACCTTATAACAAATATATAAAGAAAGTTTTTTCCTATTCTAATTTCTAAATTTTAGACAGACACAAAACAGAACAAGGGAGTAATAATCAATTATACCATCGTCAAGTTTAGAGCAATAAAGCCAGACAATGTGAATACATTCTAGCCAAACATAGGCAGTAAAGATATGTCTGCATCATTGCATAGGTATGGTGATGCAAAACACAATTATTAACTCTACCTTTCTCGGTTTATAGATAAAAGAATAAGGAACAAGTCCACCACATGTATTTCATAAGAATAACTAAACATATGTTGGCATGTTGCGATTTACAATCGATTGATTAAAATTGTTACCTATCTATATTTTTTCCTTTTTGTTACCTATCTATATCTACTCAAGCTTACAATTGTATCCTCCAGCTAACAGAAGAAAAATGAAATTCAAGGAAGAGAAGAGTACTTCATGACCAAGTTTAGCAACCACTTTGTCACCAACTTTCAAATCTTTAACTTGAGGTCCAACCTCTACTATCTCTCCTGCTATATCAGTACCTGTTTCCAGCGAGTAAAATTAAGTCAGAAGTATCGTACAAGCAAAAATTTTAGAAGAACATGCAGAATGAAGTAACCAGCAGAAAAATACATGATTAACAAATCAAATAAACAACAATGCAGAATGAGGTGATGCAGGCAGCACAGAATATTTAGAATAGTGTAGTATGCAGGCAACCTGAGTTCAGTTACTTAATAGATTCTTATGAAGCACAAACAGACACACATACGGCACGATAAGAGAGATGCTCAACACATCTCCATGAGTGTCAAAATTTATAATCATTTTTTTGTGGCTCTAACACAATGAAAAATAGAAAAAATTAACACATATGACATATGTTATGGACAAATAATATAAATTCTGAAGTTTTCACCAAGATTTATGAATATAAATATATATAAGCTGTGTCGTATCATTTTATTTTAAGAATTTAGCGTGTTGATATGTCTGTGTCTGTGTCTGTAATTCATATATAGATTCAGTCCCACGTTATCTTCGTAAACTCAAGTTAGGGACTTAAAGAGGAATAAATACTTGTGGCTACGCATACGCTTCAATTTTTTCATACAAATAATATTATAACACACTGCCAAGACATGTCTGTGTACTGACATGTCAGAATTTAAAAAATGAAACTGCTTGGACACAGCTCAACTCAAGAGAAAGACATAATGAGACTAAAAACACCATGTTGATAAGCTCATAAGTTATTTCCAATTGGTATTTTGTCGAAGGAATCAGCTACCAGAATCACTGAATGAAGAGTTTATTTTCACAATAAACCCCCAGCTGCAACTGCAACTTCTCTCTTCTTCTCTGATTTTCTAATCCTTCTGACTAAACCGACAATTCTTGGCAGACAGACAAAAGGAATGTTTACTAAGCTTACATGTCAAATTGGGATACTAAATCAGTCTAAGTTCATTAAATATGTGAACATGAAGTCGTACAAGAAACATTAATTGTGAGAGTGAAGCTACATAACTTAGATCACAGAAAGAAGCTGAGAACTAATAATAAAAAAGGATCAGGAAGTTTAGAAAGAATGCTCAAACTTCTGAAAATACATCAGAAAAAAAAATTTTACCAGGTATGTAGGGAAACTTTCGAGGGAGGATAGGCCGTATCATTCCCTTCTGTATCTTCCAATCAACAGGATTTATACTAGTTGCTTCCACTTTGAGCAAAACCTCATTTTTCTTCGGAGTGGGGACAGGAACCTCAACATGCTGCATACAAGTACAAAATAAGCATCACAATCTTTTAAAGGAAGCTAGAATGCATGAAGCAAGGAAGGTATCAGACAGAGAATGTCAATGACCACTTCATCTGGAAACCTTAAGCTACTAGGTGAGGGCCCAAAAATGATTTTAAAAATAATCTAAAATGCCCTCACACATGAAATCCCTTTCAGCTTGAATGTACATTGTGTTTAAATTTAGAATGGGCCAGCAAGAATCAAATCCTTAACACATCGTCATTAGAGACTTTGATACCAATACCACATTGAAATTCATAGTTAAAGCAAAGATATAGTTAACAAAGAGGCTTGCACAACCTTCTTAATTTTATACTTAAAAAAAAATAGAATTCAGTAGATAATCGTCCAAGAAAATGAAATCTCCTAAAGGTAAGAAGAGATAACTAGGAGACTCTAATCAATAGACAAAGAATAGGATAAGGATCTCCAATTATCCTTCACCCATGCAGAACTTTAAGGCCAGAAGTAGTACTATCCAACCAATATATTATATACCTTTCCTTAGTTTACAACTGATATTAACTATAATACTCCTCAAGATAAAGATGTCATAGAGCTCTATGAAAACAAATAACAACCATATCTTCAGAATAAGATGATAAAATAATCCTATGAAAGAATGCGGATCATAAAAGAAACAAAACCCTCTAACATTCCCTCAATCCCTCTTACTTCACAACACTTGCCCTACAATAATTTTTAAGTCATTCAAGTTTCAACATGCTTCCTCAAGCTCAACATTATACAAGCTTCAGTTTATTCCAGATAAAATCCAAAGAAACAGAAACACAGATCTAGAATTAGACACTGCCTTTTCCAGGGTGACACACTCACACTTAATCATTAGAGAATTCAGCAACTATTAATCCCCATAGCAATGTCCTCAACAGACAAACAGTGCCTAGAATCCTAAAACTTGCTTAAACTTAAACTGAGTACTAGTGTTGCCTCCACATTTTCCCCACTTTCTACGGCCACATCACCAAGCACAATGCCAGTGAGGCAGTGACAGAACTCCCAGAAGTTTTTAAACAACTTACCATAGTAAGAAATAAGTAGTCCTTTAACCTTTAACTTAACAGGCAGATAATATTACCAATAAATAAATACATATTTCTTATGAATATAGAAAAGACTATTTTCTTAAAATACATTAATACCTGAAAATCATCGATTACCATAATTAATCCTAAGTCCTAACCAATTCTCCACTCATTTTCATCCCCTCTCCTCATTCCTTCATTTTAGAGGCGAACTTTTCAATATTTAGTAAATAATGTATTTTGATGTACTTCGATATATTTAATTGTATATTCAAAACATAATATTCACACTAGTATATTATCAAAAAAAAAAAAAAAA
>QANZ01039927.1:48710-91583 GCA_003254925.1 Chamaecrista fasciculata
AAAAAAAAAAAAAAAAAAAAAAAAGATTCACACTAGTGAATTATATATTTTTTTATTAATTTTTTTGTTATATTTGTTGTGACTTTACTTCCTATATTTTATTAAAAAAAATAGAAATTTAAATAAAATTAACTACAAATATTTATAATCATTTATATATTCAAAAAGTATTGATTGCAAAGGTAAATTCAAACAAGTTTTTTTTCCCAATAATTTGACAATAAAAGGCACTTTTGTGAAATCAAACATAAATAATGATATTATTGATAACAGTGCCTTTTTTAATTAAGATATTCTCCCAATTTTTTTTCAAAGGAAATCACAACAAATTGAAATCCATGGACTTCGCAAGTAGAAAAAACAACCCATTTCCTTTTATAATTTGATATTTTAATTCTTCAGGCGTCAGTGTATTATCGACCGACGGGGTTTTCCAGCATTCAGTAGTGTGGAAAACCCCTTTAAGCATTTCGTGAAATGAAAATATTATCCGTCAAAAGATCGAAAACTTCAAGTTCGCAGAAAACCTTGGGAATTTAATCGAAACTCATCAGAAATTAAGTTGACTGAGGAAAAACAAAGGTCAACGATGATAAGAATCGATGGAAGAAAAACACAATAAAGAAGAAGCAAAAATTAACCTTCAAACCAGCGGGGCCTCCGCCATAGCGATCGAACTGAACTGCGTGCATAAGCTTCCTCGCCATATCCGCTAATGCTGACATTCTGAGGAAAACTTCCGCTCAAAGATTATATATAATCGGAGCCTCAGCTTATCACATTTATTATTATTTTATTGTAGCCAAAGTCTCAAATTTGTCCCTAATATATGAGATACATTTCAAATTAGTACCTTATCTTTCATTTGTTTCAAATTAGTCTTATATGTTTCTATGATGTTTCAAATTAGTCCAAAAAATTATTAAATGTAGTCATATCTCTATCATTTCAGCCTCAAATACGACGATTTCAAAGTCACGAGTTTCTTTTGACAAATACTTTGGGACCACCAACAAACGATATCAAATTGAGTCCCAAAAGTGGATAACTCGTTTCACAATCAAATAAGTAAAATTAGTAATATCTTTCACATTTCAAGTCCGAATGCGACAAATTCGAAACTATGTACTACTCAAACATAAAGGACCAATCTTTCGTTACCTTAATATACATAATTAGTTGATATCTCGTTATTTATAATTTTTTTATATTTTATCTTTCAATAATTTTTTAATGGATGTATAAGAGCTTTAATTAATTGTATAAAAACATTTAAATCATTGTATATCATTACTCCACACAAACTAAAATCTTGGTGAAGATAATTTGCAAGTATTTGATTCTCATAAAAGCCAAAGAGGTTTGATACCTCATTTGTAAGTTATGCAGATTATATTCTAATTTCAGTTGAGTTTTAATGGAAAGTTTTTTGTTCTTCTATTTTGCTTTCATTTAGGTGTGTTACCTTTTGATCTCTTGCGTTTTTTCTCCCTTTTAGAAGAGCAGGCTTGATCTCTGATATTATATTTTAGTCTTATATGTCTTCTATTGATTAGTGTTTGTATCAATATTTATCACGGAATATAATGAATTATACACAATGTTCCAAAAAAAAAAAATCAATTAACTCTATTGTAACTTTTTTAATCAAAACCATATTTTGATTTTTTTTATTCTATTATAGTTTTTAAAGTTTCAATGTTATTCTCGTTACCAAAAAAAAAGTTTCAAAAAATGTTATTCTAGCGTTAGTTCAGAAGTTAACTATGAGAAATTTGGAATTGGATATGCTAAATTACAGTATGGCTGAATTATGTGAAATGTTAGTGAAAATAAGAGAGAAAGGAGGAGAGAGAAAGATGAATGATGGCAATAAAAAAGAGAAATTGAATCCACACCCTCCATTAGCCATAATTTACCTAATTTAGCAGATCTATAATTTAGCATATCCACTCCCGAGAAATTTATCAAGTGTGAGCTACCCTACTAAGTACTAAGATCGAGAATTTCACTCTCATACATGTGTTAATTGCTAATGTGGTAGGGACCATATCTCTCTCTGTTCTTTCGTCTCTTTCTCTTTTCTTTCCATTTCTTCCTCTTACCATCATCATATCATATCAAGAGAACTAAAGATAAGATTAGGTTTTCAAAGTGATCCAATAGACAAACAAGCTAAAGTTCAAAATGCAGTGTTTTTTTTTTTAAAAAAAAAAAAACTATAGATTGTACAAAATAGGTACATATACATACAACATACACAAACCTTTTACAGATACTGAGATACACATACATACAACAGTTCCAAGCAATACTAGCTTATGGCTCCACAATGATTTTACCAGTAGCATGGCCATCAATACTCTTACCCCAAGCATCTTCACCTTTGCTCAACGGAAAGCTAGAGTCAATAACAGACTTAAGCCGTCCCTCTTTCACCAACTGAACCAAATATTCCATGTTCTCTTTCTTGACTGCTACAAAGAATGGCACCAGTTGCTTCTTGGAGAATGTAAGCTTCTTCAGTGCGAAAGTCGAAAATGCACTCAAGCTGGGTGTTATATCTATTACTTTCCCATTTTCAGCCAATTCAGGCTCAAAGGTTGACCATGGTATTCCAGTTGTACAGTGAATCACCACATCATATTTTCGACCAGATGGACTCCTTAGAGCTGCTCCTTCAGGAGTCTTGTAGTCAAGAACCTCGTCGGCACCTAAGCTCTTAACGAACTCGATGTTACGTGCTCCGCAGGTGGCTGTCACGTGGGTGTTTCCAAGCTTTGCCAGTTGAACTGCATAGTGACCCACACCACCTGAGGCTGCAGTCACTAAAATGTTCTTTTGGTCACCAGTTCCATCAAGCTTTACTCCAGCAGGTTGAGTGAGGGCTTGATGAGCCGTGACACCAGCCACAGGTAAGGCTGCACCTTCAGCTGCTGAGACTTCAAATGGTCTGGCAACTGTTAAGCTCTCAGAAGCCACAGCAAACTCAGCTAATCCACCTCCATACTGTCATTCAACATGAACACCAGACATAAAAAATGGATATTTGTATTTGTAAATAACATAAGATTATACTGGGATATAAGAGGGTGAGCCTTGACGCAACGGTAAGATTGTTGCTTGGTGACCAAGAGGTCACAGGTTCAAATCCTGGAAACAGCCTCTCTGCAAAGCAAGGTAAGGCTGCGTACATCTTGATCCTCCCTTGATCCCATCTAGTGAGAGCCTCGTGCACTGGGCGGCCCTTTGTTTATACTGGGACATAATTAGACGAGGTTTTAAGCTTGAAGCTCATGGGGCTATATGCATCTTGAACTCATGCAGGCAATTAGGTAACAGTCATAGATTATTGTAATGGACTAAAATTAGATTCTCTATGCATAAAAGCTATAAAATTCAACAATAAAAAGAAAACTTTTTGTATGACCAACCACAGAAAGAGAATATAAATTAAATTTAGATTTTCCCAGTCAGACATACAACAGACCCGAGGAGTAATAAAGAAATGTCTGCATCATTGCATAGGTATGGTGATGTAAAATACAATTATTAACTCTACCTTTCTTGGTTTACAGATAAAAGAATAAGGAACAAGTCCACGGCATGTATTTCATATTGAATAAGCAAACATATGTTGGCAGGTTGCAATTTGCATTCAATTGATTTTTTCCCCTTCCATCTGCTATATATTTTTCCGTTATGTTACCTATCTATACCTACCAAGCTTACTATTGTATCGTCTAACTAACAGAAGATCAACGAAATAAGAGGAGGAGAAGAGTACATTAGGACTTATTTTAGCAACCACTTTGTCACCAACTTTGAAATCTTTGACTTGGGGTCCAACCTCTACTATCTCTCCTGCTATATCAGTACCTGTTACCAACAAAGAAAATTAAGTCAGAAGAATTGTAAATGCCATAATTTTAGAAGAACATGCAGAATGAAATGATGAGCTGGTAAAACACATGATTAACAAATCAAATAAACATCCAATGCAGAATGCATGTGATGCAGGCGGCACAAAATATTTTTAGAATAGTGCAGTATGCATTCAACCTGAGTTCCCTTAGTTAATAGATTCAGTCCCAGGTTATTTTAGCAACTCAAGTTAGGGTCTTAAAGAGGAGTCAATAATTGTGGGTGGCTATGCATGCGCTTTAGTTTTGCCATACAAACAGTATTATAACATGCTGCTGAACATGTCTGCGTATTGACAACCAAGATTTTTTTTTTTTTTTTAACAAAAAAGGAATTGCTTGGACACTTCCTGGACACAGCAAAGAAAGATAAAATGAGACTAAAAATCCCATCTTTGATAAGCTCATAAGTTCTTTCCAAATGGTATTTTGTCAAAGGAATCAGCAACCAAAATCCCTGAATGAAGAGTTTACTTTCAGAATAACCCCAAGCTGCAACTGAATCCGTTGTTCCTATGTTAATCTTAAGCTTCTAAACTTCTCTCTTTTTCTCTGATTTTCTAATCTGACTAAAACGACAGTAGTTGGCAGTAAGACAAAAGAAATGTTTGCTAAGCTTACACGTCAAATTGGGATGACTAAACTACCCTAAGTTCAGTAAATATGTGAAAATGAAGACAAACAAGGAACATACATGGAAAGAGAAAACACAGCTGAAAAGAAAATGTCAATGAAATCATTAATTGCAAGAGTGAAGCTAAATAACCTAGATCACAGATCTGAGATCTAATTATAAAATAAATCAGGAAGTTTACAAAGAATGCTCAAAACTTCAGATACATCAGAAACAGTCACTTTACCAGGTATGTAGGGAAACTTTCGAGGGAGGAAAGGCCGTACCATTCCCTTCTGTACCTTCCAATCAAGAGGATTTATACTAGTTGCTTCCACTTTGAGCAAAACCTCATTTTTATTTGGAGTAGGGATAGGAACCTCAACTTGCTGCTTGCAAGTACAAAATAAGCATCACAATCTTTTAAAGCAATCTCAAACGCATGAAACCAAGAAGGAATCAAAAAGAAGAATGTCAATGTACACTTCATCTGAAAGCTTAAGCTACTAGGTGAAGGCGTTATATATAATATAAAATGCCCTCACACATGAAATCACTTTCAGCTTGAATGTACAATGTGTTTAAATTTAGTTTAATTAAACAAATGGACCAGTAAGAATCAAATCCCAAACCACATGATCATTAGAGGCTTTGATACCACATTGAAATTCATAGTTAAAGCAAGGATATTTAACAAAAAGGCTTGCGCACAACCTTCCTTCTTAATTTTATAATTAACAAGGAAAATTAGAATTCAGTAGATAATCGTCCAAGAGATAACTAGAAGGCTCTAATCAATAGATAAAGGATAGCATAAGGATCTCCAATTATCCTTCACCCACGCAGAACTCTTAAGGCTGGAAAAAGTACTGTCCAGCCATTATACCTTTCCTTAATTTAATAAACTATGACAACTGATATTAACTATAATACTCCCCAAGATAAAGATAAGTCAAAAAGCTCTAGGGGAAAAAAATAGCACTCATATCTTTAGAATAAGACGAGAAAATAATCCTAAGAAATAACAAGGATCATAGAAGAGACAAAATCATTCCCTCTGTCCCTCCTACTTTACAACACTTACCCTACAATAATTTTTAAGTCTTTCAAGTTTCAACAGTCTTCTTTAAGCTCAAGATTATAGAAGCTTCAGTTTATTTAAGATAAAATCCAAAGAAACAGAAAAACAGATCCAGAATTAGACACTGTGACTTACAGGGTGACTGACACACTCACACTTCATAGAATTAAGTATCTTTAACTTAACAGGCAGATATAAAAAATTTCTTATTAATATAAAAAACACTATTTTCTTAATATACATTAATACCTAAAAATCATTAATTATTCCTAACCTATTCTCCTCTCATTTCCATTCCCCCTCCTCGTGTCCTTCATTTTAGAGGTGGACTTTCATTATTTAGTAAATAATGTATTTTGAGGTACTTTGATATATTTAAATTTATACTCAAAACATATTAAGAAAAAAAAATTGACTTGATCTTTTGAACACACTGGCAGAATATATGTATTTTTTTATTAATTTTGTTTTATATTTGTTGTGATTTTACTTTCTATATTCTATCTAATTACACACAAAAAAAATAGAAACCTAAATAAAATTAACTATAACTATTTAAAATCATCTACATATTCAAATAGTATTGGTTGAAAAGTCAAATTCATACGTTTTTTTTTCAATAATTTGACAATAAAAAGGCACTTTTATGAAATCAAATTAAATAATCATGTTACTGATAACAGAGCATCTTTAATCAGAAGTAGCAACAATCCATTTTTTTAAATTTAATTCTTCAGGCGTCAGTATATTGACGGGGTTTTCCTGCCATTAGAAGTCATCAGCATTCAATAGCGTCGAAAATCCCTTTAAGCATTTCTTGAAATGAAAGCATTATTCATCAAAAGATCGAAAACTTCAAGTTCACAGAAAACCATCGGAGTTTAATCGAAACTCATTAGAAAATAAGTTGATTTGAGGAAAAACATAGGTCACAGACACAATAGATAAGAATCGATGGAAGAAAAACACAGTAAAGAAGAAGAAAATTAACCTTCAAACCAGAGGGACCTCCGCCGTAGCGATCGTACTGAATGGCGTGCATTAGCTTCCTAACCATATTTGCTGTTCACATTTTGGGGAAAACCCCGCGCAAAGATATTTTTTATAAGCAAGTCTGGGAGTATCAGCTTGTGACTTTTATGACCATATAGGGATCAATGTGAAACTTTTAAGAAATATTAAGGATTGAAACAGAACAAGAACAAGAAAAATATCAGAGACCAAAACAGAAGTTTAGTTAAATATTATGGATTAAAATAATTTTTTTACCTAAATAAGTTAGAAGAGAGAGAAACAAAAATGTCACATGTAGACATTTAGATGTCTCATTGATTTTTTTAATATTTTTTTAACAAGATAAATAAATAAAAAATCATCTAGATCAAAAGTTTAGCTTAGAGATAAGAATATAAAATAGACAAAATCATGATTGTAAGTCACAATGAAACAAGTGCAAATATTTAAGGATTAAAATAAGATAAAAAATAATTTAAAAATCAAAATAAAATTTACCATATAATTCAGAAATCAGAATAAAATCTTGATATTTTTTTTTTGAACAAAAAAATAAAATCTTGATCTAAAATATACAATTTTACCCAAATATAAAAAGTCAATTTTAATAATCGACCACTATAACTTTTACATTATGTTATGTTAATAAATTTTCAATTGTAAAAAATCCGTCAACTAGATGTGAACATAAAAATTTATTTCTTTGGTATCATTAGTGCATTAGATAAAAGAGGTAGGTTTCACTCTCACTTTCTCTTCTTTTTTTCTCTTTTATACTATATTGTAGTAACACACATAGGATCTAAATTTGAGCGTATGAGAGAAGATTCTTTGTAATGTCGCTAGTGTCACTGTAGTACACAGAGAGAGGAGCAGTTAAAAAGAAAATATATCAAAGGGGTAAGTTTTGTTGATACTTTCTTTCACACACCTTTATTTATTTATCGGCCAAAATTTTATTTTATTCTTTTAAGTTTGTTCAAAGTTTGATCAAAGTATAAATTTGGTCTCATATCTTTTGTTCAGTTTCCAATTTGGTCCTATGCCTTTTTTTACTATATTTTTTGTCTTATATCTTTAGGTCAGGTCCCAATTTAGTCTCATATCTTTTTTTATTATAGATTTAGTCCCATATCTTTGGGTCATTGTAGAATTGATCCTATATCTTTAGGTTAGGTGCAGAAGTGGTCTTATATATTTGTAATATGATCAATTAATTATTGATCTTTTTGTAAAGATATAGGAGCAATTCTGCAACCTAACCAAAAGATATACGACAAAAAATGATATAGGACCAAATTGAAAACTTATGCAAAGATATGAGACCAAAAGTGCAATAAAATAATATAAAACTAAATTGAAAACTTAGCAAAAGATATGAGACTAAATTTACACTTTAACCTCAAAGATTTGTTTTGATCTCTAAGTTTTCAAAAAAATTAATTATTAATCCCTCATATTTTTCTATCTATTTTTGTTCGTTAAAGAAAGTGAAAATCCTTTTTGCATTAAGAAGAAGAAAAAGGTGTCTTTTTTTTCTCTTTTAGCAAAATTGATTAAGATTTCAATTTATTATTTTCTTTAACAGAAAAATAGATGAAAAAGAGCTAGTGACTAATAATGTAACTTTTAAAAAACTTGAAGAGTCAAAATAGAATGAAAAATGGTTGAGAGACTAAAACAGATCTTTTAGAAAACTTGATGGACCAAAATAAGACTTTGGCCTTATTTATTTTAAATTATCTCTCCGTAATTTGATGCAAATGACGTGGCACATTTTGGGCCTTGGATCCTTGAATAGTTTCGAAATTCTCAAAACCATCCCTCAAGTCTCTATCATCATCTTCCAGTAGTGTTATACTCTGGCAAACAGCGATTACTCCCTTCCTTTCTTCTTCGCCTCCTTAATTCATTCGCTCACAAACACACAGTCCTCATTCATTCGCAATCAGGGCTTTTCGCTTCCATGGCCGCCACTGCTCTTTCGTTTCATCCTATTCGCCCATTAAACCCTCACCGGCGATCTCTTCCCCTCCCCCGGCGGCCGGTCGTCTCCGTCCAGGCCTTCCGCCGGAGAGACTTCGACGGCTTTGCCCAGCGCATGGCTTCCGGCGAGGCTTGGAAGGACGCTTGGAGGACGGCCAATGATGGCTTTGAGCGCCTGCTTTTTGAAGCCAAGAAAACTGCCGAGCGAATAGACCGTCGCTATGCGGTGGCGCAGCGACTCAGTGCGGCGTCCAGGTCTGCCCTCGACCGAGCGCGTGAGATTGATCGGGAATTCGAGATTGGAGTGCGATGGAGAACTTTCACCATGGATTTTAGCAGAAACTGGCCGAGGGTGGGTTGCTTTTCTGGTTTGCTGAATTCATATAATTGCGATAACTAAAACATCATTTTATAGTGATTTTCCTCAATTTGGTCCATTACATGTGGCATTTGGTTCTTCGTAAACGTTATTTTTTAACTATGAAATTATTATCAGTTGAGGAACCAAATTGAGAAATATCCAATATGTGAGCTACTGAAATAGGGGTTTAGTCTAATTATGGTTATATGATCTTGTTTCTGTTTTATTTATTTTATGGATGGTCTGGTCTTATATAGCTTCTGAAACTGCGTATATTGTGAACATTGCATATCAAGAAACTTTGTTTCTGGAGTTGTGGGTGGGGAAGTGGGGGGTGCTAGTTATGTTATGGCTTGACTGTCAGCAATTTGTCATGACAGTTTTAGGATCTGACATGCTTGAAAATAGGTGTATCTTTTAGTATCTGCTAGATTGAAATTCCATAATCATTGAGGTCCTAAGTTATTATTTCCTAAAAGGATGCTAACAAAAATACTTTTAAATCTAATTATCATACTCCTGCTCAAGAGTAATATCACCTTCACTGCCTGGATCATTGTTGTCATCTAAACTCCTGCATCTCTTCTTCTTCTTTCTCTGCATTATCATCAGTCATTCCCAATCCAATATCTTCAACCTTTTTGTCATGTATCTCAATCAATGAAGCAAGGGTATGGCATTTTGGCTGGCATATTCGTACCTGATATGTATCAGGTATGGGTACACCTTGGGTACGCTTGGATACATATCTTATTGGGCGAGGGAGGGGGGAGGTGGGGAAGATGCATTGAGATTGATTGATTTTTAGTCTGCAAATAAAAGCTTGTTCTCTGTTTCCATTTTTCACAGTATCTGATTAATCGTTTATGGTTTTGTTTTGTTGTTTGCAGTACAGGATGCAGCTCAAAAACTTGCTTGATAGTCCACTTGGAAAGAGCTCTGCAGTAAGTATGCTTTGTATTTATTATTATTTTATTGCTTTTTATCAGTCTTCTGATAGCAGTTGCCCTTATCTGGGTTGACTATAAGTCTATAACATGGCCTGACAGCTGCTCGTTACTTATTCCAGCTGCTTGAATATATAATACAGCTGCATTATGCTGTGTTGGCCATTTAGATTTTCAAATTAAAAAAAAAAATTGTAATTTCTAGGATATGAGTTGGACCATATCCTATTCATACATTCATTGGTATCCAATACATGCCCACTGGTTCTTCAGAAGTATCATTGCTTCATGGGTGCCAATTTTCTTATTGAATACGAATTGGAGTTTTGGTGGTTATGGTGAGACTTTAGGCATGCTACAAAAATCTGGTTTAGATGATTCAGATATAAAAAGTTTGTCAAGTCTTTGTTGCAGTTGCAATCTTGTTCATGCTTTGTTGTATTTGGTCAGATCAGAATAATCATCTTTAAGCTCTCAACAGCCTTACATTCAGTATGAATAGGGTTTTGTTAGTGGTCTACTGCCGGTACACAGCTCACGAATTTTCAAGGGGAGTGTTTGTTTGATATGCATAGGGATTTAGCAGCTTCATTACAATCTTTAATTCTGTTGTTTTTTGTCTTTTTCCACATTTTCTATTCTTTATCTCTTTCTCCACTGTTTTTTGGCTCTTTATTTGCCTTAATTTATTTTTCTATTGTAAGAAAAATAATTGCTGATCCCTTTGCACAATTGAAATATTTATCTTGTGATTCTGGACCATAATAGAGAAGAACCTTAATATGGAGGGAGCTTTACTTGAATATGATCTTGTTGCTGTGGACCAATTCTGTATCTATTTTTTTTTCTTTCATTTTCATGCCTTAACCTTAATCTATTGTCTTTTACTTTTTTAATTTTGTTCTTCAGACAATTTTCTTCATCTGGTTTGCATTATCTGGCTGGCTTTTTCGGTTCTTGATAATTGCAACATGGGTGCTTCCATTTGCTGGACCTCTTCTCATCGGGACATTGGCCAACAACTTAGTTATCAAGGTATGTGACAGCTATTAGATGTTGAATGAGCGCATGCATGTGTATTGTCTAAGTTAAAATGATAGTAGAGATAAAAAGTTAAGAAGGTCCTGAGTTTTTTGCAGGAGTAAAAGTAATTTTGACTTTTATTCATCAGATCAGAGGTCAGCTATTTCAATTTTTCTTTTCTGCTGATTCTCCTTAATAGTAAGTCTCAGAATTAAAATAGTGCAATCAAAAGCTATCTCATGACCACAGTGAAGTTCTTCAACCCCTGAGCTTATCTAAAAATACATCAAATATACCATCAATGATCAGGGTTAACAAAATATCTGAATTATGAGCATTTCATTACAAACATATATACGAAGTAGCAGCATAAACATTGCATAGTGCCTAATGCAGTTCCTCCCTTCTCGCTCCTGTTGAACCTTGTAAATTGTTCTCTTTAACAGAATGAGAAATTTTGTAAGATGAAGTAGGGTGGCACATTATTTGAGGATAAGATAAGAAATCCTTGTAAAAAGCACACAAACAAATGAAACTGAGAAAGACACATCAGTTAAGGGCCACAAGGTCATTGCTGTCCCTTTGATGTAAAGGTAGATAATTTTTTCACTTCCTCTCCAACCAGTGATACCAGAATGACCGCAGACATTGCACAATGCCACAACTTCTCTCCTGCCTACGAACTCTGATGTGTCATAAAGGTTGGTGCCAAACTGGAAAGATTCAACATTCCCTACAGATGCCATATGTTTAAACCATGTAATTTGACAGTAGGAGCTGTACTATAAGAACACAGGCCAAAGTGTCATAAAACACATAATACAAACAGTAGAAGAGAGTTTTTTGGTCGGAACCTACAACTAATCATTTCAGATCACCCTATTAAAATTCAAGCTCATGATTGATGATTATCTGTTATATTATTTTGGCTAATATGCATAAAACCCCCTGAAACTTGAGTCATTGTGCAAAAACCCTCCCTAACTTTGAAAAGTGACGAAAAATCCTTTGAACTTCTGAATTCTGATTTTGTGCAAATAACTCATTTTGTTAAAATCTTCATTGAAAATATTACAAACTTTTAGTCTTTTTTACTACTATTAATTACGATAATAGTTAATTTTACAAAAACGTTATGGGAGTCGGTCTTTCGTTACTTATCAAATTTCAAGAGGAGCTTTTGTACAAAGGCTTTGTACATTTTACCTTTTATTTTTTATCCAAGTTGGCTCAAGTGTTTTATTCTACAATTGTCAATTGTGCAGGGCACTTGTCCAGCTTGTAAAATGCAATTTGCTGGTTACAAGAACCAAATAATCAGATGTACAAGCTGTGGCAACACTGTCTGGCAACCTAAAGGGGATTTCTTCTCAAAGGAAGGAAGAAGTTCATCTTCTTCCAAGTCCAAGTCTGACCCTGAGATTATCGATGTCGACTTTGAGGAAAAATGACGAGATGAACGAATCAGAATTTATCATATCATATTGGATTTCAGTGAAAGAAGATGCTTATGCAAATTCAGCGAGCCCCTGCTTGTTGTATTCGGTTCCACTAGGTTGAGTACTTGAGTTTTTGTTCTTAGATATGCAATGCTTGGAGTGCTTATAGGATTTGTTTAGTTGTATGGATTCGCAAATCTTACTTTTTACTATGACTAGCTGATAAAGGGAATAGTATAATGCAAATTGTGTCGTGATTGTATAGAGTACAGACTTAGAAAGAATAATCCATTGCTCTCTGGAGTTGTCATTATAATTATACTCTCACCAGGAATGATGTCTCACAATTCTTACTTGTACTAACGTACGCAATTTATTTCCAAATAGTGGGACAGATGTATATAAATTATAAACTAGTATTATTTCAAAAAAAAATGAAAGCCCTCGAAATTGTGAAATCTTTTTCATATTTCCGGTTATGTTGTGATAAATCATAATTGCAATGTTTTCTGAACATCTAGCTGTCGAAACTTGTTACCTATTACACATTTATGAAATTATTATCCTTTTACTTGCTGTTTAAATAGCAAAATGAATTTATATACGTTCCTTCATGATATAACACTATTTCAAGGCTAAATAATCGTGTTGAATAATGAATCTTCTCCTTAAACCCATGGATAATCGATAAATTTTTAAATAAATTACTTTTCATAAATATAAAATAATTTTATCTATTATTTAGGTCTTTGAAGCATATATTAATATTAAGTTTTCTCTAAAAGTGTAAGCTTTACACAAGCTATGCTTTTTGAGCATGGAAAACTCCAAAATGAAATCAAATTCATACTAAGATGACATCAAAATAGCTATGGGTCATGGATACGAAATCCTTTCTCATCGAAAATAAAAACAAAAAGACTTAAATTAGTCTTAGCATCTTCCCCAAAATCACTACCGGAACCACCATCTTTGGACTGCAGATAATGGCGTATTCAAGAACGGTGCACGGCTATGGATAAATGGAGTAACAGTCCTCCCAATTTTTCCCCAGACACTTTGGTGGTAAGTAGCAGTAACAGGAGCTTGATACATGAGCTTCAAAAGCTGTAAAATGAATTTTTGGCAAAACAAGAGAATATATGATTAGCATAGATCTGTCACCATATTCTAATTTATTTACTTAGAAATCCTGCACAGGATGCACAGCATTACTTCAAAATGTATTTTATTACAATATAATCGGATTATTTACAGAGCAGATATGTTTTTCCTTTGATAAATTCGCGCATCACTTGTGGCATCAGTTTATGGGTTAACATACTCAACAAGTACTTAAGAAATATGAGCACAGTTGTAGACACAGCAACATAACAAAATTTGAAGATGCCACAGCACAAAAATCATGTTCCACCTTGTTTGAGGAAGGAAGTGCAAGCAAAAGGCAATTCGCTATCTATGACAATATTGATTAAACAGGAATCCCAGCATAAATACATGTTGAGATAAATATGAAACAAACCTGCCAGTACATGAAAGTTTGTATTATGTTGCGCTGCCACCTGCATAATAGTTCAAGAGTATAAGACTAGGAAGAATTCAATATCCTTAAGACAAAAGGATCAGCATCAACTGAACATTAGGGGTGAAATGAAAGGAAAAGACTGAGAAACAGACGAGAGCAGTGATACGATCAGAAGGAACCCAAGTGCAATCTCGGCATGTGATGTCAGTATATTGAGCGTAGTGGTATTAGACTCCACCCACACACAGGGTTCTTCCAAATATTTCCTATTCAAATTAAAAAAGAAACAAAGATATTACATATGATATTTGTAACTTAAAAGCAAGTAGATTCTAACTCCAGTGGCAAAAATCAAATACTAATTCAACATAGAGCAGAACATCAAGGTTTCTACAAATCCAAGAGACTTTTGAATTCACAAACTAGAAACAAGAAATATCTAGGAATAGCTCTGCTGCGTGGGTTAATAAAAAAAATTATTTTAATAACTATACCAACAATTTAGTCTCCAAGAGATACACCTTTCAGCCGTTGAGTCCTTGGGTTAATAACTCAGCACAAGTCAATCCCTACAAATTCTGAACTAATCACTAGTCCCTTCACCATCTAAAAACATTAACTATTTATTCTTCCGTGCAATTACAAACTCAGGGACTAAACAACTGAGAAGTGAAAATTTAAAGGGTATTATCTTATTTTACAATATAATTTTTACAAAATAATGTAAAATACAGTGAATTGTGTTGATTTTTAGTAAAATATAAAAATATAGAATGAGAGAGTAGGATGTGAGAAACACTTTTCTTGATTATTTTCTGAATGTCATAGGATATTTATACAAGAGAACATAGTCTATTCTAGGAAATACAATTAATATAATTGATCCTAGAATCTCTAACATCTAGGCTAATATTTAGGCTAAACTCTAGGGTCAACACTTTAATTCAGATTGATTTACATAATCAAATCTGATTCCCAATACTCCCCCTCAAGTTGGAGCATAGATTTTAATCATGCCCAACTTGCTACAAAGGTATTCTAAAACATAAAACCCATACATCATAAGTGAAAACAAAACAAAGCAAACTAATAATAACACTCTTAAACAAACTTCTCTAAGACTCCCCCTGTCAGTGATATCTCAAATAGTCACCATGTAGTGTGATCTCTAAGGTCCAAAAGAGTGGCAACATCCATTGGATTTAAAGGAGACATCCACCAAATCTTCTGTCAGTGTTGTCTCAAAATGTCACCTTAAATAGTGATCTCAAAACATCCAAGAATTGCAATGTCTAGTGGACTTTGAAGTGATGTTTCAGAAAGCACCGAAAACCTCTTAAAGCAGCCAAAACAAGGACTGAAGACACCAAAATTGGTGAGACAAAGTGAGTTCGGAGAAGGAAGAAGCACATGGCTCCATAGCATACATGGCTCCTCACAAAGAAGACACCAAAGGAGATCTAACATCATGAATGACTTGTAAAGAAAACCCAAAGACACAAAGAAGACACAATAGTAAAACAAATACAAGGCAAACAAAGTAGACAACTCAAAGGAAATCACCACTAAAGTTGCTGAGAGAAGGAAAGATGATCTTGCGACTAAAATCATATGGGGAGAAGAAGCTGGAATGAAAACACAGCCATGAGCCCATGGATGAAGTCACAAAGAGAGGAGGCTGGAATGAAAACACAGCCATGAATAATGTGAGAAGGGATGGAATGAGAACACATCCATAACCACAAACTTCAGTCATCAACAAACTTGAGTGAAAAACATTTGAGAAGAGGACAAATAAGAAATTACTAAATCACAATAGACAGAGAATGGATGAAAATGAGAATAGGCTGAGACAACCAAAGAAAGGGAAAAAGAGCAAGAACAATGAGACTCACTGGACGCATAAACAAAGACTCAAATAGATGAAGGGGAAGAATTTTTCAGAACTGGAGAGAAAAAATTCACCCAGGCTCAAAAGGCTCTGATACCATGTTGATTTTTAGTAAAATATAAAAATATAGAATGAGAGAGTAGGATGTGAGAAACACTTTTCTTGATTATTTTCTGAATGTCATAGGGTATTTATACAAGAGAACATAGTCTATTCTAGGAAATACAATTAATATAATTGATCCTAGAATCTCTAACATCTAGGCTAATATTTAGGCTAAACTCTAGGGTCAACACTTTAATTCAGATTGATTTACATAATCAAATCTGATTCCCAATAAATTGAAATACATGTTATAAGATGCATGTCAAGTCACTTGTCTCTATTACAAATCCAGTCTCAAGGGGCTTCACTCGGTTCAAATGTGACTAGTCTCTATTAGAGAAGGACTGAGTCATGTTTGTCCAGTAAGACCAAATGACAATGAGTTGAATAAGAAATTACACTACTAAAGTTTCACCTGTAGAGAGTGGAGCTACTGAAATTACGTCTGAGGAACTTGGCAACATGCTCCAATGATCGACACAATATGGGGATCAAAGCAACTACGAGAGAAATTAGAACACATTATCCAGAAGCAAGACAACAAGGTGATATAAAGAAATGAAGGCATTACCGTTTTTAGAAAACAGGCTAACAAAGAAGCAGAGCACCTTGAGACTAGATAGCCAGGAAATACTCACACTTAAGGCAGAGCGGTGAAGTGACAAATGTAAGGCAGTAGATGAAGTATATAAAATCCTTGGTTGCAATTATCGACTGAAAGTAAATTTGCAAAGCCTGCAAATTCCATGCTCTTGGTTTCTGCAACAGCACAAGAAAATGAAGTAAAGACAACTAGGCATAAAAAAAATCAAGGGGATGATATTGATCACATAATTACAAAAGAGAACTTACCCCATATTGCGTGTACAAGGAATACAGACAAGAGCATGTGGTGCCCATAAAAGAAAGTCGATAAGCTCTATGTGAGAAATTCCTGGGTACCAGAGGAATGATAGCAAGGACAGCAACAACAAACACCTAACAGAAGAGATTATGCAAAAGCATCATCATCAATTACAAGCCAGATGAGTAAGCACATTGGCCAGGGTAAAAACTGCTTGTTCATACTTCATACTATTACGTTGACATAGAATTGTGAAGTATATATCCACGTAATAGTTGGTTCCCTGAATTTTCCTAATTCTCTTTTTAGAAGATCAGTACAGACACACCTTAGTATACCATCAGTTTGTTAAATATTGACGCTGGTGATGTTAATTCTATGAGAGGGAGCTTGTTTGGGACAATTTAGCTAACATTTAAACATAGATGAGATAGTTACCAGTTAACATGAAGTAGACTTCACAACTCTAGCATGGTTTTATTCTTCAACAATGGCTCAAAATGGAAATTTGAACATATATGAAGTAAATATAATCAGCAATATCATAAAACAAAACATCTTAAAAGGAAACTTCTTTCGAAAACACATTCATTTAATAAGCATTCAGTAAAGGAAGAAAACTGTCTTTTAAACATGGTCATCAGAATAATAATAATAATATGCAAGTTAAGGCAAATCACAATTAACTGAAAATCATGAATGAATACATATGTGCAGTGTGCTCCACTAAGAAGACTTTACCCAAGCATTGACAGAAAAATGTATTGTCTGCCGATCCCAACGCAAAGGAGTTGGATTAGAACCTGTAGTTGCAGATGTTCCTGAAGTTCTATTGGTTGAACCTGTTCCTGCAGCATCAGGGTCGTTTATAAGTTCAACAGCTACAGAAAAGATTAGGTTATCATACAAGAAAGGGTAAAAGACAGCAATCATCCAGGAATATTATGATTCTTTCGAAGAAATCTTTTCTTTCTCCAATTCTTCTACAATAAGAAATTGCAAAAAGAAAAAGTTACCTGAGTTTCGCATTCGAGCTTGGTCATTTCTTTGTGGTGGTGGTTGTGATGATGATGACGTTGTTGATGACTGAGCTGACTGGGATTGACTGCTAGTAGACATTGGTTCTACTATTAGATCAGGATCCTATTAAATATCCAAGAATTAGAAGCAATTCAGAAAAAAATGAAACGAAATTTTCCTTGAAATATACACTTGCAGCTTCTAAATGGAAAGCAAAGGTTAGAAAAATGAAATCTTTCAAATTTGAGCTCCCTTCAAACAACGCATTGATATTCTAATAAAAAAAAAAAAAAACAAACCCTCTTTTGTAGAAAGAGTAACTCAGAGGCACCACTAGTAATTAGCAAATATGAATAATAAATTATTCATCATCAATCCTTAAGTGCAAGAGAATTAAATTGATTAAGAGGTTGACTATAAAAAAAATTTGTTGACCATATCCAACCTGAAATCTTAAGTGCAAGAGACTTAAATTGATTAAGAGGCTGACTATAAAAATATTCATCACGGTTTAATCCATTTTATTCACAAATGAACAATATGAAAGCAAAAAGATTGAAGTTTCTATTCCGATTTTCTTTAGGAAAAAAAAAATCCAAGAATTTACATAATAGAATCATATATATTTCAGATATAAGGGTTTTCATCGGGCAATCAGAAACTACACATCACCAATTTCTTACTATCAGTTGTGAGAAGAAAGAAGAAGAGAAGACATACGATGTAGCGCTGGTAGAACTTGCGCTTGAAGTGGTCGACGACATCGGGATTTGAAGCCTTGTGAGGAGGGATGTAGACATTTGACCAGTAATCGGCCCATTTTGGGTCGTTATCGTAGTCGTATGCCGCCGCAGCCGTTCTCTTCAGCTTCTGTGAATCTTCTTCTCCCATCGTCTTCGTCTTCTTCGCAGTATCTAACTTTCCACTGCCACCACACTTTCTTTCTTGCTTGCTTGCTTTTGACGGCGAATGTCAAAATGCCTCTTTCTTTCTTTCTTTCTTTACTCTCTTCGACTTGCTTTGGCCCGTTAAGATCTTTGAAACGGTGTGTCGTTTATTTGCAATTTCTCTCTCCCTGATGTTATTATATATAGGCCAAACTGCAAATTTGGTCCCATATCTTTTACTCAGTTTCTAATTTGGTCCAATATCTTTTTTTATTGCAATTTTGGTCCTATATCATTGCAAAAAGTCCCAATTTTGATCTTTATCATTTTTGGTCTCATATCTTTTAATCAAATTGCAGAATTTAATCTCATAACTTTGCAAAAGGATTAACCATTAGTTCATCATTTTGTAAAAATATGAGACTATAACTAAATTTGACCCAAAGATATAGGAAAAATTCTACAATTAATCCAAACATATGGGACCAAATTAGAAACTGATCAAAAGATAAGGGAACAAATTTACACTTTAGCCTTATATATATGTAGTGTCGTTTTTCTAAAATGTTGGTAAAAAATAGTTGATTACTACTAGGTAATATTCGTTTATTAGAAAATGGATGATTTCTAGAAGTTTACCCACTGCAATAGAGTATTCGAGTAAGATAATTAGAAATTAAAGGGAAAAAAAGCTCGTCATTGGTTGTTAATTTGTTAAATTATCATAATTTTACTGAACATAATAAATCAATTTTAGTTTTTCTTTAAAAAAATTAGATAGATTACTCAATATTATATGCGTTACTTTGTGTTAAGAAATGGATAACACAAGGTACAATTTTAAAATATTTATTATTTGATTTTCCCATTAATATTAAATTACTAAAGTATTTTACGTTTTTGTTATTTTAAAATTATAAATAAAAAATTACGTGAGAGAAGTTGATAATTATATGAGAGAAGCAGAAAGCCAATTTTATTTTAAAAAATGGTTATAGGTGAAAGTTATATAGGCAATTAATTTTATTATTATTAATATTTTATAATTTTATTAAAATATGAGATTATTAGAAATGGTCAAAAGTATATATAATAATATAAGATAAATACATTAATCATTTTTTAACTGTTTAGCATTATTTAAGCGAGTCTTTGAAAAAAACAAAATCTATATATTACAAATTTAAAAAAATGATAATAAATATTTAAATCTAATTCTAAAATAAATAAATTAACTACATTAGCATTCTTAATATTCTCTAATTTTAAAAATATTATCCCAGCACCCCATAAAAAAAAAAGTATTATCCCAGCCCTAAATATATAATTTTTGCAAAAGCTCATCTATTTCATCAATGAAATTAATTTCTTACATAATATATATTTTCCCCAATACTTACATTATTATTATTTCAAGGAAGGATTTCATGAAACAACCACAGAGAAATAAGCCCAATATGAGAAAGTGAATATGAAGTTTCAGCCTTTTAAGCTCATTAATACATGTTCTACGAATCATGAAATACAGCTATCCAACTTCTGTAAAAACTAAACATATGTAGCAAAGCTTCAGAGAAAGAATATATGTGGAAACACTAAAGAGAAATTCATGAAGGTCAAAATTTTTCAATTAGCAATTTGGGGAAGAAGTTAAATTTCAAAAACCTCACTGGTGCCAAAAATTAACTCCCACTACTAGAACAATGATCGTTAAGATGCTGATAAATATTCCACCCAAAAGTGCCTTGTCAACAAAGCTCCATTCTTTCATGCTCCTATTCCCATGGATACATTCTTGCTTTTCAATTGATCCAGAGGTGAGTTCATTCTCTGCTCTTTTCTGCAGATGCTTCCGCTTCCTCAGAATCTGTTCAATGAAACTTTGTCTGGTTTGACTCGGTGCCACCACGGTGTCCCTTGAAACACCACTCTTCTCCGGGGTGCTTTGACTACAGCAGCTGTTAGTTCCACAGTCACAAGATTTCGGCTCTTCTGAGCAGCAGTTGTCGGAGGCGCATGAGTTATTGTAGAAAGAAGACACGACGTGATGATCGGGCGTTTTCTTGCTTGAAGCTATATTATCATTTTTTTGGTTGAGTATCTCGATCACCTGCCCAAAAACCGACCACCTCCCAACTGATGTTATCTTGACCATAGCTGATGTACCCAGCATAGAATCTGGACCAGCTACAAGAACCTGTATATATCCTTTGGTATGGCCGACCTTGTGAACCGAAAAATAGCTGTTGTAAATACAGCAAAGAAATGGACTTGTATATATGGAAAAGTCACAAGTGCAACAAAAGGGGTACAAAAAGCAGCAGGTTTAAAGAAACAGCATATAGATGTATATGAAATAATCATAAAAAGCAGAAAAACCAAATCCGGGTGAAGCACTGTTATATTGACTTACCAAGTGAATTCCATCAGATGCAACATCAGTGATCCAAATTCTTTCCACTTTACCCTCCATTCCAGTATATGGTGTGAAGGCCTCAAAAACATTTGTCAGTTCACGGCTCCTTTTCTTGACCACATTACTCGGAACTTTTTTCATCCTCGCAGCAGGTGTACCTATTCATAGTTATTAAAACCGTTATTGTTTTGCCAGGGGAGTGGGAGTTAAATATGTTATGTAAAAGTCATTGACCAGAATTACACTCAAACTCATTACTCAACTGCCAACTGCAATGTTTAACTTGATTTTTAACAAGTAATGTCTTGAAAAGCTGAAATTCCCCAGTGGCATTAAGTACACAGAAAATAACAATTAACTAGTGCTATATGAGAAGAATATAATGATGATAGTTGTATTGACATATAAAGTATTTGTGCTGAATATTGCAAATTTACAATTGCCCACCATATCTTTGCCTCAATCTCAATGTCCCCACTGATCTATAACAAGTTGCAATTACCCCTCCATCTATTAGCACCATTACGATAACTCCTTGCCATCTAAAGCAGACGTTAAATTTAACTGGTTGAGCAGTTGTGGGTTAAACATGCCTCCCTCCTTACCAAAAAATCAAGTTTCCTTCACCAGTTCACCCATTTCCAATTCCATTCTGTCACTACTCTCAAACAAACTGGCCACGCTATACTATAGACATCTCTAATTACAATGGGGAAGGGTCAACTGAGACCTTTTGCATGGTTTGGTAAAGAAGCCTGCTAAAGCAGCACTCTGCATCTCTGCCACAGAAATTTTTGCGCTGGGCATGCTCACTGTTCATTAAAAGAGACTAAATAATTTATTCCCAATTTACCATGCCACATCACATTGCAGGAAAAGATGACTGTCTCTAAACTCCCATAAACACATCATACAAACAGTGGGCGAAATACCTTATTGGGATTTGAATTTTGAAGCCTCGTGAACATTAACAATTGTAATAACAAATCATGAAGTGGCAAACATAAGCATCAATAAGATATACCTGGTCGGGGATAAAACTGTGAAATATGAACTTGAGGTAATTTGTAATCTTTAATTAGGCTGACAGTTTGAGCAAAATCATCATCAGTTTCCCCTGGAGAAGTCCAAGAAATAAGTATATTAGACCCAACCACTTTATTTTTTTCCCAGAAAATTTAGTATTTTATATAAATTTCAAATAATTTCATTTTCTAATAAAAAAATGAAAATCGTTTTAACTACATAAAATATGACTTTTAAGATTAAGAAGCCATATTTTTCTGTTTCATGATGATGAATGACACCTCAAATATAATATTCAGTATATTTTACTTCTACAATAGAATTGTCATTTATGACAAAGTCATTGTATAAGCATCAAAAAACCATAGAATTAGTTGGAACGCTTTCATATAAAACAAATACAAATTTAACATTTTGAGCATCTGAGGTTATTTTCTTTTAGCCGTTTGCTTCAAACCATCAACTAACCAGGAAATCCACATATTATATCAGTGGCAATCTGCATTCCTGGCACAAGCTCAGTCAACGTGTCTACAACAGTCCTGAACTCACTTACAGTATATTCCCGATTCATTGCCTGAAACATTCAGAATTAAGAACAGTCATTATATTTAACAATATATGCAAAAAGAAAAAATATATCAATCATCTTATTCTACAGTATCTTGTAAACAATTTGCATGACTCACAGTCAAGATAGCGTCACTCCCAGACTGAACTGGTACATGAAGAAAAGTGTACACACATGGATGTCTCAAAATTTCTGCAATTTCTTTTAAATGCTCAAGGATAAAAGGTGGATTGGTCATTCCTATGCGAAGCATTGTGCTTGCATCAGCTGGAAGTTCTTTTACCAGGGCATTCAACAAAGTTGGAAGATTGACACCAATGTCACGACCTGTAAAACATAATGGCCTGAAAAGTCACTGGAATTACATACCAAGACAACTTTTGTACATTCAAAAAAAATAAAATTGACTGTTTGGATGTGCATGCATAGAAAAGAAAGGAAATTTCTTAAGATCACATTCAAGAATATCTTAAATCAATGCCAGAAATTATAGGAGTCTGATCAATATTAGAAGTTACCATATGCTCCAGTATCTTCACTGCTCAGCCATATTTCTTTGACACCGTCAGCTACGACAGATCTTACTCGCCCTACCTACAGTAAGCCTCAATATGTAACAACAAACTAGAAAACAACACAATAAATTGTAGATAAATGTTATAGTACTTACAAGACTATCAATTGAATAACTCCCCAGGTGACCCCGAGCATGCTTTGTCTTGCAATAAGTGCAAGCACCTAAACAACCAACATTAATGGGAAGAATCTCAACAAACTTGTTCTTCCTCACCTGTTGCCAAAAGTTAATAAATCATTTATCTCCAGACAAGTTGAAAAAAACATATGGTAGTGACCATGAGTATGAAAAAAAGCTTATAAACTGCAAGAAGGAAAGCATTAAACTTATACACTGGGGGAGGGAAGAAATTTCCAAACAAAGTGAACAAAAGATATGCATGTTGTTCAAACTCACCTTTGGAAGGTCAAGCGCTGGCAAGGTCCTACGGGTCAAAAGCCTCACCTCATGACCTTTTAAAGTCTCCTCCACCACTTCAACCACACGATCAATTTGCTGCACTCCAACTATGCTGATCCCTTCAAGCTCTTTCAAACCTCGGCTTCCTTGAGGTACACACCCAGCAACTACTAAAGGTTTATTTGAACTTTTCCCTTTTGCTATTATCGTATCCATTGCAGATTGACTTGGGGATTTCACAGTGCACCTGCATCTCATGTGCAAAATTTTACTTCTTCAGTATAAATATTTTTCCACATGATACATTCATGTTACTGCTGGTTTCATTATCATCAGCTAATAGAACACAGGTGCAACCTCTCTGATGCTCCTGCTCTAATACTCATGAATTGTACAAATGAATGAAAGATAATGAAGACCATAACAAATGTCATTAATATAGTTATTGGAAAGGGGTTCATTAACATATATAGATCTTATTGGATTTGCAACTTAATAATAATCTAATCCTTGTTATACATACTTATTTTTCAATAGAGACAGGAAGAAATTAGATGAAGAGGACATATCACCTCATTCTTTCCAAGGGTCTGTGCCAAAAACCAAAGAGGTTACAAAGATGTCTCCACAGAAGGTTATGGGCATTATTAATTTCATCGGAGGTAGCAAGGAGACATATGTACAGACGCATCACATTTTAAATATGGTAAAAGGTTCTGCTAAGGAATTCAAAAGAAAAGCCAATACTAGAGATTCATGTATGGTAATTGGTATCCCAACCGTAAGACCAGTAAATTGGTATTTGACTCTAGCTGGATAAGGATCTGCATGATTTTACTTCAAAACTCAGCGAGATTTTATAGATCAAGAGATAGGAACATCAAAAAGCAACATTAAAGGTTGATAGAAGATCAGAGAGTGTTTAAAGGATAAACCTCCTTCACCAATTCCTTCTAGGTCAAGTGGCAACAGTCAAGATTCCTTAATATCATACTACTCTTATAACTAATTTCAGTTTTATCAGTTCTCATAAATAAGAAAATCTTTTATTTTGTTTTATTTTATTTTACTTTACTTTTGATATATCTTTTACTTCAATTAAACAACTTGGAACTCAATAAGGTCAGTCCTTCTAACTTCAAACTGCGTATGTAACCAAGATTTGCTAAAGCCCTTAGTTAATTTACCATTTACCTTAAAAGGATAAAGTTCAAAGAAACTTTGCACTAGCAACAGCAGAACCATCAAACTGGAGCCATAAACTAAATATCAACTAAGAAAGTTAAAAGCCTCACGTATTTATCAGCCATAGGTCTGCTTCATCAGGATTGTCACTCAATGTATAACCAAAAGCTGAAAGCTGACCAGCCATATATTCGCTATCACTCTGCCCAAATGGTAAAAGAGAATTAATGATCAAGAACAATTAAATACATCATACATACTCATGCTTTATAATTCAAAAAAGAAATAAAAAGTTTCTAAAGAAATGTAACCAGTTCATAAACCAGACATTGATTTCATGAAGGAACATTTATATGGTCTCAATATACATGGGTCTGGCTATGCACTTTAAGTCTTAACTCTTCTGATAAACAGTAGAAGTCCCATCTTGATGAATTCGTAAGAGTTCATTCCTAAACGTTTAACATCCATCCTGTCTAATTTATTAACCCAACCGTATTCTATCTGTGACAACTTTCAACAGTCAAAACAAGTATGGGAATCCTAAATGCCATAGTATCTTATACTTAGTATCCTACACCATGCTATCCAAGATACTAAGGAATGAGAAATAGCATACCAAAAATCCACTTGGTAAATCATGATAGACCAGACAAATGACAGAAATGCACTTCAAGTTCAATATCCACGCTATCTTCATCTTCCATCAATGACATAAAATTCTTCTGTTTCTACCGAACTATCACGGCATCAAATGTATCATATCACCCTCCCTTTTTAAGCTCGTAGCTTAACAGGAAACAAAAGTCATACGGGGCATAAAATATTTTTTTCCTGACTAAAAGGTTCACATCATCACCCTTTCCCAAGTCTCTAAGTTGCAACCACCACAACTACAATTTAAAACTATGCCCCAATCCATACTAAGCTACCAGATTAAAGAGTATATGAAATACTTAAAAAATCCAGCACAAGTTTATTGGCAATCAGGTATACCATACACTAATTTCTGCCAAAGAAAGAATAACTCCGAAAATTACGTATTACCTGGTTATGTGAGCATCCAAAGGTCTTTATATATATAGTCTGCAGCATCAGCACAGAACAAAACTAACAGTTAACTTCAAGAGAGAGAGAGAGAGAGAGAGAGAGAGAGAGAGAGAGAGAGAGAAGAGAGAGAGAGAGAGAGAGAGAGAGAGAGAGAGAGAACCTGAGTGCCGGGAATTTTGGGGGAGAGAGAGATAGCAGAAGCGGGGTCTTGGATTTGAGAAAGCTTGTTCCGATTCCTCTTCGGGTTCACTCCAATGGTTTTCAAAGGCAAACGAAAACCTGGCGGAGATCCACTCTCGCTTCCAATAAGCAAATCCTCAATGTCTTCCATCGCTTACGAAGCTATTCTCAGATTCTGCAACCACAAGCAGAAAGAAAGAGACAGGGAAACCACTCAACCAGGGAAAAAACGAAGCCGCTGCAAGCAAAAGTAGCAGACAGTGAATTCTAGCGCTTCTTGAACTTTTTTTTTTTTCTTCACTAAAGTCTTATTTTGGTCCCTTAAGTTTTCTTAAAGTTCTGTTTTGGTCCCTTAATTTTTTTTATTCCCTTTTGGTCCTTCAAATCTTAAAAAAGTTTCACCTTTAGTCCCTAGCTAATTTCCATTCACTTTTTCTTTAAAAAAAAAAATATTGATCTTTATCTCCCAAAAGATTTATTTTTTTGCATTAAAGTTTTTTTTTCCTTTATCTTGGCGATGGTTGTCTTCTCCAGCGAATGTGTAATTTTTCAACGGCTTTCTGGTGAGATATGTGGCAACTCCGACGACTGGAAAAACTCTTTTCCCTTTATCTTTTATCTTACATTTTGATCTTATTATAAAAAAAAGGACTTTAATGTAAAAAATAAAATTTTGAGAGATTAAAGTTATTTTTCCCTATTTTAACATAAAAAAGTTGATGGAAAAGAGTTAGTAACTAACGGTAGAAATTTTTGAAAACTTGAGGGATCAAAACAAAATTTTGAACAAACTCAAGGGACCAAAATAAAACTTGAGCCTTTTTTTTACTTGGTTAGTTTTCTTTTTCTTTCTGTTTTCCCATTTTCACATTTTCTTTCGTGGTTTTTTAAGAAGTTCTTTTGAATTTTGATTTTGATTTCTCATTTTTAACCTTCTAAAAATGAATCTACTATTAATTAGCTCTATCAAATATTGTAGTAACAATTTAGTATTCAAATATATTTATTTTAATAATAGAATATTTAATATAACAAAAATCGCAAAATAGCATGCCAGTACCTATTGATCAACAAATTAGAACAATCTTTTTTTTATGGGACAAATTAGAACAAAATTAAACTTTAGGTGCAAAGTTTTCATAAAAAGGTGTCTTTTAAGGAACTAGGGTCATTATTCAAGGAACCCAAGGAAATCTTAATGTACTTTTATACATTTAACTAAAAGAAATGAGGTCTAAGGACAAGAGGATTTTTTTTTCTTTCTTTCAATATCCTTCACTATGAAGCAATTATAATTGAAAATTTGAAACATTAAAAAAAATCGAGCTTGCCTTCATAAGTTACTTATAACAAGAATAAATTTTCAAGTTAATAAGCATAGAAGTTACTTATATAGCTACATCCATAGAAATTATGAGTTGAAGCAAATAATAATAGTTACAATAATAATAACCTGACAGAAAGGCAAAAATTCTCTGATTCAACCTTTCCCTTCGACAGGCAACAGAAAGTCACATACAAACCAGCCAATCATTGTAGAAATTACTAAGAAGCTTCTTAAGTTCAAAGCCCAATAAATACATGCTTTTGTACAAAAGGAACAAATATATTGATACCAATATTGCATCACAGACTGCTTCCTATCATGCAGTTTGCCATAACCTTCATTTTCTCATACTCATCACAGGCCAACAAATCCCCCAGAAACCGGCATTGATGGTCGTATTATGGGAACACGTCTCACAACTGAAAATGCTTCATTAAGACGAACTGCACGACTGACGAACTGAGATTCCTTCTGCAAAATTGTTTAGAAAGAGATCCATTAGATTGACTGTGCAATGTGAGTTTACTGATACTTAAAGGATGCAATTGATAAACATTGATAAAAAGAAGATAAGGCATTAATCATAAAACATATTTTCCTGGGTTAAAGTAGTAACAAAAGTTTTGAATAGCAAGAAGACAGAAATCTCGTCTTCCTCTCTAGATTATTTTTCTTCTTGTCTTGTGATTCTTTCTGGCAGAAGACTAAGGATTAGAAACATTGGAAAAAAAAAATGGGATGTTCATGTTAAAAAAGGAATAGACTAAGAAGGGCTTCTAATATTCTCCTTGTAGTTTCGATGATTCTGCAAATTCTATCTGGTGGATAATCAAAGGTAGCGTCTGTGGCCAATCCTCCTTGGTTCAATGGAGATTCTAGTGTAACATTAATAACTACCTTAGATTTAGGCTCTGTTCTTTTTTATTTCACCAAAAACAGTTGGTTTCTATTGGGCTGATAACTAGATTTAACAATCCTTCATAGTCTAAAAAACAAGGACAAAAAGCGTATTTCTGCTAAAAAGAGAGGTTAGGGCGTTTCACTGTTGTGAGAACTTCATATGGATATGGCTTTTAATAAGTTTCAAAATTTTTAGAAAACTGTGTCAGTGAAGAAAGTGCACTATGATAAAAACTTATACGATGATTTCCACAGCCAGCGTGTTTCAGTTCAATTGTGATTAAAGTAGATGAATATTGCCTCAGTGCAAACCCAAAAAAACAACAGAAACTAGAAGATTGACATTGACATTTTCCCTGACTTAGAAAGGATTTATCAAATTGACCGAGGAACAATAATTATATATTCACTTTAAGGGCAGTGTCATGTAAACTAAGAAACTAAAATTAATGTAATATTCAGTCATATTACATGCATGCGGGTCGAAGTTCTAGATTAAAATTGAAATAAAAGCCCTGAAGTCAGAACTGTTTGACTTTTAAAGACCTCTTCCGTCAATTACCCAAACTAAAGCTTAATTCATAATGATCTCCCACAAGAAGTGAGACAAGAAAAAACACAAGTTTCAAGCCATCAAGGATTTTACATAATAACTGCCATGAGATGTACTATACTTAAACCAAAATCATGTCTGGTTCTCACCACAAAAAAGAAGATAAAGCTAGAAAAAGAAAAAGTTCAAAATCCCATGAACAAGAAGCCCAAGTTAATCAATCTTAAAGCACCTTCCATAGAATAACTAAACGGGATTGACACATAATAACTAAGAATAACAAAAAATAATGGGATCAAAACTTAATATTATTAACTAGAGTTACATATAAATTGGTCCCGGAAGATACATGAGTTGACAACTCAATTTTTGAAAGTCTAATTTGCACACTTCATTCCTGAAACTTGTGGAGATATTACAGCTTCGTATTTTTAGTCTATTTTTTAGGGACAAAAAGATAAAGTATAATGGTTCCACAACTTTCCAGAATCAATGTGTGTAAACTAAACTTCTAATGATTGAGTTGTCAAACTCATAAAACTTTCAAGGACCAATTTATATGTTTACTCTTTTTATCTATAAACAACTCTTTACCAACTAAACTAACTAGGCCTTTTAATCTCCATCACCAAAAGAATAATTGTTTATAGTAACGCAGATACTGACCTTATCATCCACAGTAATTTTCAGCTTCAAGCCTGGACTCTTCCGCCTCATTTTGTACAATCTCCTTCCCAAAATAATAAATCCCACGAAGGCTGCTGCCACAGAGAAAGACCAAACAGGGCTCACCCTATAAACACAGTATTTTAAAACCTCAAAAGGAACCTTCCACCATGATATTCTTCTCTTCTCTACCCCATCGACTGATCTGGAATCACATTTTAATTCTGCTAGTTCATCACTTTTGCGCTCAACTGAATGAGAATGACCCTCCTCCCCTGTCGATTCACTGGAAAACTCTGATGTTTCAGGAATCCTTACAATATCGCCATACCCCAAATTGGAAATGCAGTTGTCTGCGACCTTATCCCCAGCTTGAGTTTCTCCGAAATAATTAGATTCCTTAATCACATCCAAATCACTAAACTTACTCTCGCGAAACCTAATCTCCTCAGATTCTCGCTCGGCTTCCGTTTCCCCAAACCCTAGGCAGTTTTTCACAGTCTCTAGCGAATTCAGTTCGTTCGTAGCGTCAAACTCGCTGAATCTCCTCTCCTCGGAACGATCACTGCTGGAATCGGACCAGGACTCGCAGGAATTCTTTCTCCCATAACGAGTCAGACTCGTGGCAGGATCAATCCAACTCGGAGTATCAGACTCAACCGAACCCTCTTCACTCGCATAATAATCGGTCGCGAATCTCCTCTGACCGTCAAGAGAGAAGTAGTCAGACCTGATCGCACCGTCGGAATCAGAGTCTATCCCCGAGAAATTTCCAGGATCGACGGCTGAGGCAGTGTCGTCCGGATTCTGCAGCACCTCCCAATCGTCCGATAATCCAACAGCATCTGATTCCATGATTGGAAATTTAGGGTTTCAGAAGGAAGAAATCAAAGTGCAGAAATGAAGAAGAAGAAGAAGTCGATGAAGGAAGCCTAACTGCAGCAACAGGCGTAGGGGAAGAAGGTTGAAAGTGGTCGTTGTTATCGGTAATTCCAAAGAGAAGGTAGTTGATGATGATGAAGAAGAATTGATGATGATGATGATGATGACACTGAAATATCTACTCTCGGTTATACCGGTGAAACTATTGGATGACACTGCTATACGAACACAGCCACGTGGCAGTTATAGGAGGTACACCTGAAAATTGAGAAATGGCATGTGCTGAAACGGACTGAGAGTTAGGGTGTACAAGGGACCCGGCCTGTCTGGCAACTTGGTGGACCCGTCCCGACCCGGGTCTGTCCCGGGACTGATCTCGGGCCGGCTACAAACCCGGCTCGGCCCGCCTACACCCTACAAAGAGTGCAAAATTAAAATATTTTGGTTAAAGGTTCATTTTGGTCCTAAATATATGTCATAATGTTCATTTTGGTCCATCATGTTTCAAAATGTTCAAATTGATCCTAAATGTTTGCAAAATGTTTCATTTTGGTCTCAACTATTGAATATGGCTTGTTTCAAGTTCAAACATGATAAGTTTAGAGCTACGTATTGTTCTCGAAGAGTACTTTCTTTATTCAGTTGAGGCCGTCAACGAATGAAGTCAAATCGATTCTAAAAGTAGATCTCTCGTTTCATGGTCAAATACGCAAAGTTGACTATATCTCTATTATTTCAAATTCGAATGCGACAAATTCAGAGCTACGAGTTTCTCTTAACAAGTCCTTTGAACTTGAAATGAGAGACGAGAAAAATATGATCAAATTCAATATTTTGGGACCAAAATGAAGTATTTTACCAATATTAAGGACCAAAATGAATCACTTTGCCAACATTTAGGACCAATTTGAATATTTTGAAACATAATAGACCAAATATTAAGACATATATTTAGGACCAAATAACCCTTTGACCAAATATTTTCAATAATATTCACTTTTGGGGAGTTAAATCTTGGTCTTCTCTCCTAAAATATATTTGCTTATCACTTAAATGTATTTTTAGATTTAAGAATTAGCTTTATTGATAAATTTTTGTAGGCTTCTATTTTTGAACGGTGATTCAAAATTAGTTTACAAAATACAAAGTGATTTCTTTTACAGGGAAAAGACTATTTGCATCTTCTAAAATATGCTTTTTAATATCATTTTGGATGAAAAAAATCATCCGGGACCCTATTTACTAATGGAGGAAACCACAAGTCTTAATTTGACACTTTTTAAATCACAGGACCCTATCTAAAATTGGGTCAAATTACAGGATCATTTTGTATAATTTACCATTAAAATAATAGTGAATAGGTTTGGGGGTAATTGATCGTTTTGAGACTGATGTCTAATGATATATTGGTCGAAATTATAAACTTAAAGATTTCAGATTTTTTTTTTGCCATTGATTGTCTTTTTATACTTTATGTCTAATGAATGAGAATATGAATTGCTGAATGAGTTTCAATCTCCCGTCTTCTCTCATCTTTTTTCATCTCTCTTCCAAGTGCCAAAATAATTTCCTACACTGTAGGATAAACAGCAAGTCATCGTATAAATCGATTAATGTCAGACTAGTGGTGCGCCAATCTAAAGTGAAGTGGTAGAGAATGTTATTTGAGTGTTTGTTTATGTGAATTGGATCAGAAAGATCATGATTGTTGCGAGAGTGTTTGAGGTGAGCGAAAGGAAGGATGATTTGTGAATCAACGAACCAAAGGTTTTTGAAACACAACGGAATCTCAAGATGGATTTCGCGGGAAGACGTTCAAAAATGGAGATTACCAGATCTTCCGGAAAACAATAACACCGATGCCAACAAATGGGAAGAAAAAGAATTTTTTTAAATCATTTTAATTTTTACACAAAACTTC
Source organism: Chamaecrista fasciculata (assembly GCA_003254925.1). Taxonomy (NCBI): domain Eukaryota; kingdom Viridiplantae; phylum Streptophyta; class Magnoliopsida; order Fabales; family Fabaceae; genus Chamaecrista; species Chamaecrista fasciculata. The sequence continues at coordinate 81,023 of QANZ01039927.1, forward strand.
ATAGTGAAAAATGTATGAATTGAATTGTATAATAATAAAAAAACATATAGAAATGTTGCATTTTGGACTAAAAATTATAAAAATTATTTTGCGGACCAAAATGCAACTCATCTCGTAATTTGTGTAAAAAATCTAACCATAAATAGTTTTATGACCGAAACAAATAGAAGAACATTGAGACAATAAAAAACAAAACAACATTGCAATTTTTTGACTACCCATAATTCGAACCAAAAAAATAACTGACACATGGAAACTTGTGTATTTTCCCAACCAAAAAATAACTGTTATTTCTCCATTATCCACAATGTATAATCATCGGATGATTTTGGATATGAATATAGAACAAAAAATAGTTTGATGACCAAAATGAAACTAATTGCATAGTTTGAGAAAAAAAAACTAAACAAGAAATATTTTATGAGCCAAGGAAACTGAGCTCATAGTTTGATGATCAAAATGCTTATAAAAGTGAAGAGAATATTGTAACGAGAATAAAAGAAGATTGTAACTTAAAAAATAATTTAAGGATTCAATTGTATATTTTACTCGAAACAAATAGAAGAATATTGAGACTAAAAAAAATAACAATATTGCAAATGAACAAAAATAATTTTTGTTTAATTAAGTTAATACAAATATATATATAATACAATATATAACATTTCTATACATATATAATTGAGAATTGTGAATAGGAGGGAGGGAGGGAGAGAGAGAGAGTATAATATTCTCTGTTATAAAAACCGGACTGAACCGGCCGGTCGGACCGGTTGAACCGCGAACCGGCCAGTGGTCCAGTCCGAGTTGAGCAAAAAACCGGGCAGGCTGCGAACCGGTCAAGAACCGCCTGAACCGGTCAAAAACCGGGAAAACTGCCTTGAACCGGCCGGTTTTGAGGTTGAATCGGTTCAGTTTTTTCCTAAATTTTTTTTTACTTTTTCTTGATTAAAATGATGTTATTTTAAAGAAATTTGTTTCTTATTATGTTTAGACTCAAAATAATACGTTATTTAATAGTTTTTACTTCAAAATTTGATTTTTTATCCTCCTAATTAATCACTTTCTTACTCAATCCAATAGTTATTAAAACCGGACCGGACCGGCCGGTTGAACCGGGAACCGGCCATTAGGCCGGTCCGAGTCGTTTTAATAATCGGCCAGGCAGAGAACCAGGCTGAACCGGAGGGAACCGGCCAAAAACCGGTGAAACCGGCCTGAACCGGAGGCAAACCGGTTGAATCGGTCCTGGTTTATTTNGCCGGTCCGGTTTTAATAACCTTGCTCAATCCAGTTTAAATTTAAAGAGTTTATTATATATTTTTATTATATTAAACTAAATATATTATTTTTTATTTATTTAATTATTAACGATCCGACCCTGGTTGAACCCCGGTTGAACCATTGAACCTTGAACCGCTGCTTCGGCCGGTTCAATGACCGGGTCCGGTTTTAATAACCTTGATAATATTTATATATAATAACAACATATTTCTATTTCTATATATATATATATATATATATTTGAGAGAGATAGGGGTGTTCACACGCTGGGTTGGGTTGGGTTTAGGCCGGGTTGGTGCGAGCTCACTAATTTATTTGGCGGGTTGGGTTGGGTTGGGCTAAATAAAATAATTGAGTCAACCCTAACAAAACAGTGGTGGGTTGGTTTGGGTTGGGTTGGCGAGTTGACGCATACTATTTTTTTTATTTTTTATATATTTATTTTATAAAAAATTTGGTCCCTCTTAAATTTTTTTTCTTTAATTTAGTCCTTCACAATTTGTTCTTTATGGGCTAAATTGAGAATAAAAATTTGTGATTTGACTAAATTGTAAAAAGAATATCATTTGTGATATTAAAATATAATTTTAACTAAATAAAAAAGTAATTTTATTTTTTATTTAATATTTTTACAGCCGGCGGGTTGGGCTGGGTTGGGTTGTGCGGGCTCAAAATCATGAAACTCGCAGCCCAACCCAAACCACAATAGACTCAACTTTTTGAACCCAAACCAACCCGTTAGCCCAACCCAAACTAACCCAAACTAGTGGGTTGGGTTGGTTTTAGTAGGTTGGCGGGTTAGCTCAACCCAATAAACACCCCTAGAGAGAGAGATGTGTGTGTGAAGGAGAGAGAGAGGTGTAGGTGAAAAAGAAAAAAAATGATAAGAAATGATAGATAAAGAGAGAAAATTATAAGTGTAATAAATGAGGGTATGTAAAATCACTATTTTGCCTATTTTTTTTTATATTTGTATTAGAGTATAGGTAATTATAGGTATATGAGTAGGGATAGTTTAGTAAATGTAAGAAAAAATGAAATGACGTTGTGGATGAGATGATGATGTGAATGAGATGAGATGAGATAAAGGCTCCAACAAACACCCAACTATGACTGTTCATCCAATCCTAAGATGAGATGATGATCGAATAAGATGAGATTAGGACCAACTCCAAAATAGGGCCTAAACTCAGATGGTATTAGCCATTGTTACAAAGTAAGACTTGTTGTTAAAGGCTTTCTTCAGCAAAAAGGCTTTGATTTCACAAAAACATTTTCCCCTACGGTTTAACCTACAACAGTAAGATTGGTTCTAACATTTGCGCTCTCTCAAAACTGGCCTCTATATATTCTTGCTAGATGTCACAATTTCTAAGGATATATACATGCAGCAACTCCATGGTTCTGAATATTCAGATAAACTCTATTGCCTTAAAGAAGCTCCGATGGCTTAGTTTATACTGAATGATTTGATTTGATTATTGAGTTAAAATAACACTCTCTCTCGTCCTACTCTTAAATAATTTTTATATTTTAAAATTTCAATAAACTTCACTGAAATAAAATCATCTATCTTTGTCTATTTATCCCTTGAATGACTTGACTATAAGATAATATTGTAAAAGAAGGGTTGGAACCTGCAGGCTATCCCGCTCCACCCGTTCAATGGGATGGCTAATATAATTATTTATATGTTACCTTCTCATATTATTTGTCTTAATTATATTTTTTCAAAAATAAAATTAAATTTTAGGATAAAAAATTCTATCTATTAAATTTGTCTCTATCTCCATCTAACCAAGACGAAAGGGAAACAAACTAAATTTCCAAACCACATAAAAAATAAAAAAGAAATCCTAGACCAGAAAACAGTGGTGGAAAATCAACGCAAAAAAAAAAAAAAACAAAAACACATATAATATGAATGTATGTCATGTGTATATAAGCGCAACAATTCAATATCCGTACTAAGCCAGAATAAAATTCTCCCTAGAACCCATCATAGTCCAATCTATTTAGGATAAGTCTGGATAGAAAAGAAAGATGAATCAATTTAAATCTAAACCAAACATGTCCTTCTAAATATGTCTCAAGCTTAGTCTATTGCTTCTTCTAAAATATTCCTCAAATTTGTCTCGTGTCCTCCTCCTCCTCTTGCTCAAAACAGTGAAATACCTACATTAAAACTTCTACACCACAAAATCACTACAGATAGAAAAATCTTTAGAAAAAGCTATACTCTACTATTTTAATATTTGTTAGTTGTAACCTAAGCAAATTAGAATGGAGGTAACATTATTCTCAAGTACTCAATTTAATTATGTTAAATCATATAAAATATCAATATTACACAATTAATACCGTGGCACGTCCATAAGAAAAACAAAAAAAAAAGAACAATATTGAATATGAATTAGAGGGCAGTTTTTTTTTTTTATTTATTTTTTTGTCAAAAATTAGAGGGAATTGAGCAAACAAAATTGCATGATCAATTGAAATTCTGAAATATATACATATAAATAAAGGTACCTAGTTTGGTAGTATGGAGCAACACACTAATAACACGCTAGCATATGAAGATTTTCATTCTTCATTTTTCACATCCATGAGAGCGAGACTTCCGTTGAAAGCTTCCCAGTACACACAAAAGAACTCTGGAATTTTGTTCAGTTCTCTTAATTCTAAGGTCTTCAGATTAAATAGATACAAACTATGCCAATCAAGCTTGGATCGTGAATAATGATTTGTGTTACAAATCAAAACATCTTCACCCTCATTTTTTATGCTTACCACTCTTGTCCCATGCTTCTTCAAAAATTCACCAAGTCCTCTTGATAATGGTGGAATCATTTTTACAAGAGGAACCCACGAGTCTGGATCGCCATACACTTTCATGATCCATATAGCGGGGTTATCCAAATTCAACCAAACATTGCAAAGACATAGCATCCCATCACATTCTGTGAGTTGGTATTCGAAATACCACTCATATTGTAAAGGAGGAGGCAGAGGCATTTCATCGAACACTTCATCTGCAAAATGGAATGACAAAATACTAACACATTTCTTTTCAGCTGCTACTAACCAATGCGAAGCCCCTTTTAAATAAGCTGGTGAACGAGGAACAAGGTCATCAGACCTTCGTGGTGGAGGAGGAATATCAGAGACTGTCCATTCGTTAGTGTTGCCAAAGCCACTTATTTTGAAGAGACGAGCCACAATTAATTCAGGATTGTTTTTCCGATAATAGCGAAAAACTCGAACTAATTTAAATTGGTTGTTCCGAGAATCGTAACCAAACCCTACATGAAGCAGTGATAAATATAATTCGCTATTCCAATGGGGCATTTGAAGACTCTGTCTCCGTGTAAACTTGTTAAGAATAGGGTTCCATAACCAGAAAGACTGGTCTTCAACCGACGATAAGCAGAAAACCCCATTACAATAACCAATTAGAGGACGTCTGAAATAGGGTTGTGAATCTGTAGGATAAACAGCGCACAGAGACTCCTTTATGTCATCGTATAAATCGATTAATCTCAGACGAGTGGAGTCTCGAATGTTATTTGAGTGTTTGTTTGTGTGAATTGGATCGGAAAGATCATGATTGTTGTGAGAGTGTTTGAGGTGAGCAGAAAGGAAGGATGATTTGTGAATCAACGAACCAAAGGTTTTTGAAACACAACGGAATCTCAAGATGGATTTCGCGGGAAGACGTTCAAAAATGGAGATTATCAGATCTTCTGGAAAACAATAACAACATTGCTCGCTTCTCAGATTCTTTTCCCTCATCTTTGTGCTTTTTGTGCTTCTTTTTCTGGTTCTGTATAAGACCAATGTGTGTAGCAATATAAATATATATTAAACCCCGCTGCTTCTATATTCATGATAAAAGTGAAAGTTAGCAAAATTTTAATAGAAAAGTATATCTTTCCTCCATAAAAAAAGGTTTATCTTTTCATCATATCTTATTTGTTATTTGAAATATAATATAAATATATTATTTTGTTATTTTTATACTTTATTAATATTTTTTAAAGTTAAAAATAATATTTATTTTCACTTTTTTTTTTGTAACAATATTTATTTTCACTTTTATACATCCATGATCCATATATACACTATTTTAAGGAAGATCTTATTTTCATCTAATAAAGAGTAAATTGACAATTTAGACTCCAAAAGATATTATATATCTCAATTTAGTCCCTCAAAGAGAAAAAAATATTAGAGTTAGTCTCTCAAATATGTCCTGAGAATCAATTTAGTTATAATTCATTATAATATTATCTTAATAAAAGATTAAATTTATTAAAATTGTACCTTCAAAGATTAATTTTATAATTTTATCGATCTTACATAGATTTAATTAATTCATCTAACATTTTTAAGGACTAAATCATTAATTTACTTTGAATATACTAGCAATTTGGTCAATATAGGATCGAGTTATAGCCCCAGTTGTTTGGAGTGCATTTTTTAGTTCACAAATTTGCATAAATCATGAAGTAATCTCATTATATTGATTTGGTCAATATAGTGTCTTCTTTAATTTGTAGCATGGAGATATATTAATATTAAGCTGTAAATTCGCTTAATATTCATAGATAAATCTTCTCAATCATATGAATGGAGAATCAAACTTATATTTGAAAGAATTAGGAAAGGATTTGAGAGTATATTCATCAAGCCGGCTAATAGGGATTTGAAAGAGATATGAAATCAACGACTAATATTCCCCTTAACTTCACAAGCAAGTAAGTTGCCACCTAATATTAGATAGTAATATATATTGCCAAAATCAACAAATCCAATTCAAAACATTATTAGTATTAATTAGAATATTTTTTTTTACTTCAATTAATGAGATTCCTCGAGATTTTATGAATTTCAAAACTTTTAATTTTAATTTGTTCTAATCAAAACTTTTAATATTTAAGAAATTATTTAAAGAATGAGTCTTTGAATTTTATAATAATCTTTTGATGCTTAAACTTAATAACTCGTTTCAAACTTAAAGAAGTTTGACATTTTTCAAATTTAACTAAATAATTTAATTAATTAATTACCACGTTAGTTATTATAATTTTTTCAAATTTTTTTAAACGAATCATTAATAAAACAGATTTAATAATGTTATTTGACCGAATAATTGCAAAACTAGTTTTTTTTTTCCTCAAACGCAACAAGAGAAAAATTGAAGTTATTCAACAGTCACATTTTTTTTTTGGTAAAAGTATTCATTTCGTCCCCAGACTTTACACCTGCTGTCAATTTCGTCCCCGATCTTTCTTTGCTGTCAATTTCGTCCCCAAACTTTACACATGCTGTCAATTTCGTCCCTAATCTTTCACATTTTGGTTAATTTTATCCTTTATTCTTACTTTAGCCAAATATTGACGACAAAACCTATATGGCTAATGATATATAATGTAAAATTGATAGAAAAATAAACTCAAATCATAACTTAGATTCAAAAAAAAAGATGTAGTCTATCGTTAATTTATTAAAAGAAGTTAGTCAAAGGATAAAATTGACGAAAATGTGAAAGATTGGGGACAAAATTGACAGTTGATGTAAAGTTTGGGGACGAAATTGACAAAAAAAAAAGATTGAGGATGAAATTGACAGTTGGTGTAAAATTTGGGGACGAAGTTGACAGCAAAAATTGTTTGGGGATGAATTTGATAGCTGGTGTAAAGTTTGGGGAGAAAATTAGTACTTTTGCTTTTTTTTTTTTTTTTTTAGTTTTCACATTCCGTGCGCGGAAAGTAACTATTTCCCTACTTTTATGCTTCACAGTCTCATTGATTGAACAATTAAGGAATAAATTGAGTTATTACGTAATAATTAATATATTTAATCAATTAGTATCTTATCAAAAAATCAATTAATAAACAAAAATGTTAGGCTATATCTATTATCTATAACTTGATAGAAAAGTTACTAAATATAAAAATTAAAAATCGTTTTGGGCAATTTGAAATTCTTCGTGATCTAATTGAAATTTGAAACTGAACGAAATCCTTTTCCGCCGATCCTGTAACTCTATCTCTTATTATATATATAAACTCAAGGTTTTACCATTTAGGTACTTATTCGTTTTCATCAGATCCTTGATCATAAACTGCATTGTGAAGATGTTTTCAATAAGGACTCAAGATGGCGTTCTTTTTGATGTTGATGATGAGGTAACGATGAAGATGGAGACTCTGAAATTGTACTTTGAAGACGAGAATTGCAGCAACGAGCCTTGTACGATTCCTCTTCCCAATGTGAAGAGCGATTTGTTCGCAATGATAATCGACTACATCAAGACGCACTTGGACTTCAAAGAAAAGGCCAAAAAGAATGAAAACAGAGTCTCCGGCCTCGGAAAATATGGCGCGTTCACAGAGGATGTGAGGATCTATGATAAACAGTTCCTCGAGAAATTGGACAACGACGCATTGAAGGAGCTGCTTTTGGCAGCGAATTACCTAAATGTGAATGAGCTTGAAGATTTCCTGAAACAAGCCATCGCGGATAAGATAGAGAACAAGAGCGTGGAGTATGTTCGCAATTTCTTTGGAATTCAAAACGATTATAATCCAGAGGAGGAAGCAAAGATGTTGGCAGAGCATCCATGGGCATTCGAAGGCGTCGACGAAGATTGATTTCGTTATCTTCCGATTTTTTCTCCATCACACAAAATTAGATTAGATTGATAATAGTAATTGTTTTTGTTATTGAGAGAATTGAATATAGTTTAACAATTGCTTTTCATATTAATTAGTTATTTTCTGGACTCTAATTTCAAAAGTCTTAAATTAACATAATTTATTTGGGGCTTACACGATCATAAGTGAGTCTTAAAATTAATTTGTTGGGAGTTGAAGGTGTAGGCGTTAGGGCTTATTAATTTGTTCAATGTTTGCAAATAGGAATGCCAGTAATGGAGAGGGCATCCGATGTTATCACAGACTATCCTTTTTGCTTCTGATTACTTTCCTTAATTAATCTTTCCTTTTCGCGTCACTTCCCTTATCAAATTTCGTTTTATGTGTATTAGGGACCTTTTGGACTTAAGGCCAATATTCAATTTTTTTTTTGGTACAGCCCAATACTCAGTTTTGATATTTATTTATTATAAAGGCCAAAGTCTTATTTTGGTCCCTCAGTTATGCTCAATGTTCCAAATTGGTCCTTCAATTATTTTTCGTTCCATATTGGTCCCTCAATTTTCCAAAACTTGACACAGTTGGTCCTCAAACGTTTTTCATCCATTTTTCCGTGAATTTTTACATTAAGGACCTTTTTTCTTTATAACAGAACAAAAATGTAAGAAAAAAGAAATACTTAGAGGGTTTTAATTAATTTCACACAAAAAGCTCTCTCTCGTCTCCCTCTCCCTCTCCCTTCCCACCATGACTGACCAAGTCTCCTCCTCTTCTTCCAAACCCAATGCTAACGGAACTCACACCGCCGCCAACAACGACAACCCCGTCAGCACCGTCAAATCTCACATCTCCATCCCCAACCATCAAATGTGAGATTTGACGGTTGGGGATGGAGATGTGAGATTTGACGGTGCAGGCGGGGTTGCCATTGGCGGCGGATGGTGCGGCGGCGGTGTGAGTTCCGTTAGCATTGGGTTTGGAAGAAGAGGAGGAGACTTGGTCAATCATGGTGGGAAGGGATTGGGAGACGAGAGAGAGTTTTTTGTGTGAAATTAATTAAAACCCTCTAGTTATTTCTTTAATTTTTTTACATTTTGGTTCTGTTATAAAGAAAAAAAATGTTCTTAATGCAAAAATTCAAACTTTTAGGAGTTTAAAATCAATTTTGTCTTTTTTTTAACGGAAAAATGGATGAAAAACGTTTGAGGGACCAACTGTGCCAAGTTTTGGAAAGCTGAGGGACCAATATGGAACGAAAAATAACTGAGGGACCAATTTAGAACATTGAGCATGACTGAGGGACCAAAATAAGACTTTGGCCTATTATAAAAAGTATTGGCAATTTTTTTAAAATTTTATATCAAATTTTAATTTTGTCTTTAAAGTTTGTTTACTGTCAATTTTGTTCTCAAAGTTCTATATTTTGATCAATTTTAATTTAGTTAAGGGTTATTTTGGTCCCATATGTATGTTTTAATGTTCATTTTGATTCATTATATTTTAAAATGTTTAAATTGGTCCTAAATGTTGACAAAATATTTTATTTTGGTCACAAACCACTGAATATGGCTTATTTCAAGTTCAAACGTGACGAGTTTAGAACTACGTATTGTTCTCAAAGAGTACCTTCTCTATCCAGTCACTGCTGTCAGTAAACAAGCAAAATTGATCATATCTCTCCCATTTCAAATTCGAGTGCCACGAATTTCAGAGTTACAAGTTCCTCTTAACAAGTTCTTTGAATTTGAAATGAGAGACGAGAAAAATATAACTAAATTCAATAGTTTAGGACCAAAATGAAACATTTTACTAATATTTAGACCAAAATGAAACATTTTGCCAACATTTAGGATCAATTTAAATATTTTAAAACATTACGGACTAAAATGAACATTAAAATATACATTTAGGACCAAAATGACATTTTAGCCTTTTAATTTTTACACGAACTTTATCTAATGAATTAGCGAAGAAGTCCATGTAATTTATGACATGTATTATAAAATTACTGAAAAATAAGTAAATAAATTATTACTCAGATTAGAAAAACACTTATTAGTTATCATTAATTACATCGGATAAAATTAAAGCAATAAAATTGACCAATATATAAAACTTTTAAGTGACAATAATTATTTTAGAGACAAAAATTAAAAATTAGTATAAACTTTGATAACCCAAAAATGTGCTTTTTGTCAAATGTATTTATTTTTATCGATCAACTAATTGTTAGTTGAGGCTCATTCGTAGAATCGTGAAAGAACTCTCCTATGGCTATGGGATTTCTAGGTAAAAACATCATTTGTAAATATTGATATCCTATGAAACATGGACACTGACATGGATACGAGACATGACACTGATGTTGGAATTTTTGTGTGGATTAGCATTAATCTATTGTAAGATTAATCTATTGTAAGATTAATATTTGGAGTGGCCTTAGTCTAGTGGGAGTCTGAGTTAAGTCTTTATAGACTTCTGTATTGTTATATGACATTTTAATGTCATTTCGTACTCTATCTTATTCAGATATGAAACCATTTTGTGTTGATGTTTATATCACTTGTTTCCCTATCGGATTCAGTGATCTGTTTTGTGTATATCACTTGTTTCCCTAT
>QANZ01039927.1:92711-169191 GCA_003254925.1 Chamaecrista fasciculata
AAAAAAAAAAAAAAAAAAAAAAAAATAATGCATGTGACGAGAAGGGCGCTTTGGACTTCGTTTGGCCTTTCCTCCTTTTTGTGAAAATTTCCTTTTTGGTCCACTCCTTTTGTGCAATTTTCATTTTGGTCCTTTTGCATTATTAAAAATTTGCAAAATCTGATTTGAGGCATGGGGTTCGGTGGTCACTGGGCACTTGGTTTACACAAACACCAATTTGTTAATCACATATTGGTCATAATTTGGTCCTTTATTCATTTAAAGGATTATGTTTAATATATTGCAATTAATTTTAATTAATTTGCAAGTTTTGACCCATATTTTTTAATGACCAATTTAGATCCAATTTTGGATATTTGCCTCAATATTTGATTCTCTTTTGGAAAAATAATATTTTCCATAATTTCTTTTGGGGGCATCAAAATATTTTTAGTATCTAATTTCCATGTTTTTATATTCCGAGTTTTGGGCATGTATTCTTGGAATCTTGTGTTCAATTTTTGGTGCATATTTTGTGGATTGTTTTTGACCATATATGTTTGTCATTCTCCCTAATATTATGGTTTGGTATGTCAAATAATTTTTTGACCCGATAATATGCACTTAAATTGTGGTTTTGTGCCCAAAAACATTTTTTGAGCCCCTTTTGGCCAAAAATTTTGAAATATTTACTTGTGGAAATTTGTTTGGCATCATTAGCAACTTGTGATTGAGTGCTCACTTATCGTGGGTCCAGTTACAAGGTTGTTTTGTTTTGTAGGCTGAAAATTGTATTGACAATGGACATACCCTATCGGTGTGACATTTGTTAATGCAATCTGTTTTTTAGATAATTAATTGCTTAGTTCAGTTTTGTGGACCAATTTGATAATTAATTAATGCTATCCAAGTGGGAGAGATTACAATATTTGTATGGATTAGCATTAATTAATTAACTAATATTTGAAATTACTGATTAAGCAATTGATTTTGTTTATTTTGTCCTAATATCTCTATTTTGTTTTTGGATTGATGGGCACTTGAGATATTTGTTTTGGACAAAATATTTTATATAGGTCTCTCGATTGAGATAGAACATTTGTTTTTTTAATAACCGCTTTGTGGGAATGACTTAGGTGAAATCTTTTTTATGAATTGCCCATTAGTTTCACCTTGTTAAGTCTTGTGGTGTTTTGGTTTATCTCTTGGGACCTATATTTATGTGAGTGCTTAAGAAATCTGAATTGCACTCTTGTGTTTTTGTTGATATGCTTTCCAATCTTGTGTGAATCCCTTTACACTTCCGCTGCTTTGCTCAAGTGTACACTATTTAAGTTATAGTCGTTCTTATTAGTGTACTTGAGACATACTTGAGCAATTTTGTTAGGGATCATTGGAAAGCTATTAACATGTCATTAGGTACTTGTAAAGTACTATAAACTTTTTGTTGGCCTTTTGATATCTGATCCGATTAGAATGATTTTGTTACTCGGATCCAGATTATATTAGCTGAGTAGATCGTTTCATCTACTTCAAGTTGCATGTTTGTTATGTGTGGAAGTGCTGTTTTGTTTTTGAAGGGTCGAATAGATACCTACAGGCTACAACACTTCAAATATGTATCGCTTTTGTTAATCCATTTATTGGATTACATGGTTGAGGATTTGAATATCTAACATGCATTTGATTAATCTTTTATTCCTCTTACCATCTGTTGCGATACTTGATTTGTTTTAAGCTTCTCTCAAATTACAGGATTTGTGGATTATAAAATTTGATATAAAATTCCTGTTTGTGGGAGAGAAGATTGTTCAATCTCAGACTATTTATATGTTAATTGTGGTTTTACCCTATCGGTAAAACATAGTTAATATGCAATTTTTGGGTGCATGCTCATTTGTATATCTTGTCAGCATTGAGTTTTGTTTATAATGTTTCCAGAGTCTGTTGTATCCTATCGATATGGAGACAATGGATTCATTTTGTGTTGATCCCCTCTTTGTCTTTCAAATTTTGTATACATGTGTTTTCACTTTTTCATAAGGTTGCATAAGTTGATTCTGTGAGGGAAATCTTGTGTGATAATTATGTTGTGAGACATAATTAATGTTTCCCATTTGTTAATGGCCAAAATCAGCTTTTGGTTTTAGCAACTTTCATCAAGTTGCATAAACTGATTCTGTGAGGGAAATCTGGTTTTATAATTGTGTTTGAGAGACATGATTATGGTTTCCTGTTTGTTATTGGCCATATCAGCTTCTGTTTCTAAGCAACTTTCTGTGGTGAAAACTTTGGTTGGGACTAATTATGAAGTTCGGTTTGAGTCCCTAAACATGTATTTGATAATCTTAATTGATTATTTGGCTATGAGGGGTCTTGAGCCAACAAATGTGCTTAACCATTTTGGTGCTCCTGACAAGACTAGGTATAAATTTTGGTATGAGCATTTTGTGGACCTTTTTGGATAATATTTCGGTCCAGTGGGAGTTTGAGTAAACGTTAATTGGATTTTCTGGATTTTCTCCAATTCTGGTCTTGGGTAACATTGTTACATTTATTGGATTTAGTCCAATTTTGGCCCTTATAGGCATCTGGCGTAACTTTGTTAAATTTATTGGATTGGATTTAGTCCGATTTGGCCTTCAAGAGGCATCTGTAGTAACTTCGTTACATTTATCGGATTTAGTCCAATTTTGGTCCTTATAGACATATGAAGTAACTTTGTTACAATTATTGGAGTTAGTCTAATTTGGCCTTCAATAGGCACCTCACATAACTTTGTTACATTTATTGGATTTAGTCCAATTTTGACCCTTACAGGCATCTGGTTAACTTAGTTACATCTATTTGAATACTGTCCAATTTTGGCCCTCACAGGCATCTAGGTAACTAGTTACATCTATTGGATTCAGTCCAATTTGCCTTCAAGAGACATTGGTAGTAACTTCGTTACATTTGTTGGATTTAGTCCAATTTGGCCTTCAAGAGGCATCTAAAGTAATTTTGTTATAATTATTGGATTCAGATCAATTTGACCTTTAGAAGCATCTGAAGTAATTTTGTTACATGTATTTGGCCTTCAAGAGGCATTTTGGGGAACTTTGTTATAATTATTGGATTCAGTCCAATTTGGTCTTAGAAAGACATTTGATGTAATTCAGTTGCATTTGTTGGATTTTGTCCAACTTTGGGATCCAATTTTGTTCAGTTGGTGAGAAACATTGTTTTCCCTATCGGATTCAATGTCTTGTGTTGTCTCACAACTGTTTTTGTTGTTGTTTGGATCTGGTTTTGTTCAAATCTTGAATTTGACATCTTGTGTATCAGACTCATTTGGTTCACATCGTTAGTGAACATTCGTTGATAAATTTGTCGACTAAGGGCTTGCCTATGGAGTTTTTAAATCATGCTCATATGGCTCTTGTTAAATTTTGTGGTGGCCTTAGTCTAGTGGGAGTCTGAGTTAAGTCTTTATAGACTTCTGTATTGTTATATGACATTTCAATGTCATTTCGTACTCTATCTTATTCAGATATGAAACCATTTTGTGTTGATGTTTATATCACTTGTTTCCCTATCGGATTCAGTGATCTGTTTTGTGTATATCACTTGTTTCCCTATCGGATCCAGTGATCTGTTTTGTGTATATCACTTGTTTCCCTATTGGATTCAGTGATCTGTGAGTATGGTTTCATCTGTTATGCACTTTTGTGTGCTTTGTGATAATTAATTACTTGCTTCAGTATTTTGTTGATTAATCTGTTTATAGATTAATGCTATCCAAGTGGGAGATTGTTGGAATTTTTGTGTGGATTAGCATTAATCTATTGTAAGATTAATATTTGTGTTTACTGATTAAGTAATTAATTTATCGTAAGTCTGAATAAGAATGGATTGGGTTCATATTACTTGTGGTAATTCGTGATGGGTTGGATTATCCACAAGCCTTCCGGGACCGGGCTAAGAACCCCAAGCCACGTCCGAAGAGTATTAGTAATTATCCCATTAGATTACTAATGTATATATGGAGTTTATTTGTTAAAGGGACTATTTTGTAATAATGGTTAAGGACCATTTTGTAATATTCACTGATGGACCAATTAGTGAATATTTTCACTATATATATACTAAAGTTGTTTTCACAACTTGAGGTCCTCATTTTGCACACTATGGTCCCTCTGCTCCTCCACTCCATTTGTTTCACTCTTGGATCTTGTGGCTTGAAGATCTTAGCTCCACTCAAGACCAATTTCAACTCCAGGTTAGTGATTTCGTCTCCCACATCTCGGATTTATTTCCGTCAACTGATACAGACATGCTGACACGTCAAATTTTTAAAATTATAGGACACGACACGACATATATTTATATATATAAATAATTGAAAATTAATAAATTTTGATGAAAATTTTAAAAATTACAATATCTATTCATAATATATATCATATGTGATATTATTTTCAATTGTTTGTCATGATGAAGTTACAAAAAATTGATTTTATATTATGAAACCTATGAATATGTGTCGTGTGGGTGTCGTACGAGTGTCGGACACAGACACGTGTCTGACACGACGACACGCTATCAGATATTGACATTCTTTTGTTACTTAAAAAAAAGAAACTAATAAATGTGTGATGTTGAGTGACTGTTGTTTAGCATCTATCCAACTATATATATAATAAATTAATAATCATTGGATAAGAAAATGTTCTGATAGCTAAGGGATGACAATTTGGGCGGGTATCTAGGATACCCGTCCGAATCCACTCGTAAAAAATATCAGATATTTGTAGGATATCAGATATCGGATAGAGTACGGATAGTGAAAAATAAAAAAATTATCAGATATCGGGTGGATATTGATATTGCTTCAACTATTCGATATCCGTCTAAAATGAACGGATAATTTGGGTACTCGGTATCCAATACCCTATAATATAAATATTTTATTATAATTTATACATTTTTATTATATTTTTAATTATTTTAGTTTAATTCACGAATATTGAGTATCAGATATATTCGATTTTTGAGTTAGGATATCATATCTTATATCCATTATTTTCAGATATTTTGACTATCCGTCGAATAAAACGGATATAGATAAGGTACGGATACAGATACTAAATTATCAGATACGGATGGGGTACGAATATTAAATAGAATGAATGGATACAAAAATGGAGAGTGACAAAATAATCACATATCGTATTTGTTGTCATCCCTACTGATAGCCAAATAAACTAGAGTAATAAAAGGCCAAACAAGACCCCAGAAATTCTAAGATAATCAGATTCCCAAATAAGTTAATATATTCATGTTAATTTGTATACAAGACCAAACAGCTGAAACAGCCATAAGAGATTTTGGCCAAAAAAAAAAGAAACAGCCATAAGAGATGGGTTTACAAGCCAAAGCTGGAGGTACTGCTTGCGACTTCTCCCATCCCGGTGGTACAAGGCAAAAAAGGCAAGAATGTTATTATAGTTTGATCCAAGAAAAGCTTTTGATTAAATAGAGGAGATTAGAAAGATGAGAAGAGAGTTTAGCTTTTTCTAATAAAGGGAAACTTTATATGAAGAGAGAATTTGTTGAGTATTTTAATTTAAGCCGACATCGGGCTAAACAAGTGAGGAAGAGTTGTAAGGCTTGTATACAAATTATTAATTACAAAGAGATGAGGTATGAGTTTCTACTTTCTACACAACAAATACTAGTAATCTATAAGTGTATCGGGACTTGGATAATTGTATGTCAATAAGAGAGAGTCTATAATTTTCTTATTAAAAAATTGTAATGAATGTTTGTAATTTTCTTATCCAAAAATTACAAACAATGAAGATGTCTCAATAGGATTGTAGAATAGATTTTGAAACATTAAATCATGTTAAAATTTGTGCGCATTTCTCTTTTTCTTCTTTATTTTTTTGTGGGTCATACTTCCTCACAAACATCAACTGAAGCAAAAAAAAAAAAAAAGAAAGAAAGAAAAGAAAATCTCTAATTATCACCATCTCAAGCACAAGGAGAGAGAGCACCTTCAAGCTTCAGCTACACATTTCACTTGGGGTGTCGACAAATCAGGCTCATTTATAGCAGCAAGTTTCTTGTTGGACTAAAAAGCAAGGCCTCATTAGATCGAACATAAAAATATTCAACACACAACAAATCAAATCTGATAGAATCATTAGATAAATGAAGGATATCTTGTCGAGTAGTTGTAGTTATATATATAAAACAATTCTGATAAAATCCTAAAATTGTAATAGACAAGACCTAATGCACCAATTAATTTAAATGACTATGGGCACTTGGGTGTTATGTATGTTTCCATCTCACATGCATTGCAACTTTTAATAACACTGTCAATTGATTCCGCAGCTTGCTCCCCCTGTTAAATGAGCGGACTTGCGGAGAAAAAAATTGACCTGTTTAAACACGAGCTTAAATGTCAATTACTATTTTTAAAAATAACCAGTATGGTAAAACCAACTTTAAGACAATCTCAGTTCGAAAAAAAAACTTTAAGACAATCTTATTAACACATCGGCCATCGCATAAGGACTGTTCCGGGAACAGGGGTTTCGTACTTTAAAGTCCAGAGCAACAACAGATGAATCACAGAAAAACAACAAATTACAACAACAAAGTATTACCAAAATAAATAACAACAATTAAACAAGATGAAAGAATAACCCTTGGGAAGTTCTCGTCAGGGAAGAAGTAAAGCGCTAAGAATAAGCACTGGTAAGACAAGAGAACTTAGTGCAAAGGTAAATGAAAGTATGTTCGTAAGAGCTCAAATGGGAAATCTCTCTGTGTTTCAGACTCAGAAATGTTCAACCCCCTCTCTGAAGGGTGAGGGGGCTATTTATAGAGGTGACTAATGATGACGGTTATGCTGAAGGATGATGCTGAACGTGAAGCAGCATGGAGAACATGGGGAACATGGTTCCGTAAAATACAAAAAGTGGGCAAATGGAGAAGGTGGGACGTAAGATGCGGGAAAGTGGGAAGATGAGAGTGAGGTAACCGTCAGTTCATGGGCCTGATGGGAGAAGGTGACATGGACATAAGGTAACCGTCAACTCAAAGGAGTTGATACGGGAAGGTGACGTGGGCATCTTGGCAAGCAAGGCGAGAAGGTCTGAGCTCAAAAGAACATCACTTCATTTACTAAAGACTAAGTTCTTACCTTGCTTACTCAAAGTGATCGTGGTCAAGCACGAAGAAGCCTTTACTTCAATCCTACCAAGCCACATCCTAGGATTGTTCCCGGAGAAGGAGGGAGGATGTGTCTCCCTACCTTCACAACATTCCCTACCTTGTCTAAGTAAGGATGTTGCAGGTGGCACGTGGCCTATGTCAAGCTTACATAAGGTGTCTTGCTCTTATACACTTAGACATCTCTTAGACACCTTGGAGGCGGAGCCTTGTAGGCGAAGCTTTGTAAGCGAAGCCTTGGAGGCGAAGCCTTGTAGACGAAGCCTTGGAGGTGTAGTCTTGGAGGCGAAACATTGGAGGCGTAGCCTTGGAGACGAAGCCTTGGAGGCGTAGCCTAAGAGGCATCAAACTCTTGCTATTAATTAATTTCCTTAATAATTAATTAATTATAAAAATAGGAGCCATGTAAAAACAAGGACAAAACTCATTTCACTATTCTAATGATCCTAAATGCAAAGGCTTATATAAGAAAAAACACTAGTTGCCTTCTGGAATCATTTTAGCCTTTCAAAAATCGGCTATTCTAGACCAAAATGTTCATAGTTGGAACAGATAAAAAAAAGTAAAAGTGTAAATTTGCTTTCATATCTTTTGCAAAGTTCTCAATTTGGTCTTGTATATTTTTTTTGTTGAACTTTTGATCTCATACATTTACAAAAAGTTCCAATTTGGTCTCATATCATTTTTGATCTTATATCTTTTGGTCAGGTTGCAAAATTAATCTCATATCTTTGCAAAAGGATTAACTGTTAATTGATCCTTTTGCAAAATTAATCTCATATAATTGTCCTCATTAGCAGCATAATAGTGTAATTAGTTAGAATAAGTGTAAAGCTTATAGTTAGTTATTCTTTAGGCCAATAAGGTAGTGACACTCATGTGTTTTATTCAAGGTTTTAAAAATTGAACCGAACATTCAACACGCCGACATAGTGGTTCAAGAATTAATGGTTCATTGGGTCCAACCAAAGTCGAACCGGTGACAAATAAATAAATTAAAAATAATAAAAAAAAGCCTAAAAATGATAAAATTCTAATTCCAATAGTATAAATATAGTTAATTTTCATAAGATTCATCAATATAATGTTATCAAGTGACATTTTATGATCACTTTCTCTATCAAATTATGATTCATAATCAATATTCTCTAACATTTGACCCATAATTTATAAAAAAAAAAAAAAACACTAGAACGGTTCAAGCCGGTTTCGCTGATCTTCACTAGGTTCTCTGCCTGACCGATTCTTAAAGTGACTCAGACCGGCTTAGTGTTCGGTTCACGATTGAACCAGCCGATCCGATTTTGACATTCATGATTTTATCCCCTCATCAAATGTATATATTCCTTACCGAATAATGAAATAAATCAAATCATCATTAAGTATTTTCAGCATTTTGCCTTCTTCTGTTATTGCTTTTTTTACTAATTCTTTTTTGTTAAATTCAACTTCCATTGGTAGCAATTTCTATATATCATGGATGATTGAGGAGAGTTGGCATGCATTTCGATTTTATTAAGCATCCAAACAAATCAGATTTTGTTTGAGAAATTATAAATTTTGAAGGAAAATTAATGAAGAGACTTTTAAGTTTTAATCTTTTTTTTTTCCTCTCCACCCCCTTCACAAATTAATTACTAACATTCGAACAAGGTAAGAAATGTAGAAGGCTATACTTTTTCTCCTCCTCCTCAATCTTTTCCTTCAATTTCTTTATCTTATTTCTCTTCTTAATTGTCAAACAAATCCTACACAATTTATAATGATATCATTTAGCTATAGTGAAAATCTCTCAACAAGAATAATTATATTTATAAAATTTCAAAGCCAATATTTTACTTAAATGATATTAAATTGCTAATCATTTAAATCAAATTTTCGTTGGTCTCTAATTCAAATTTTGACTTATGCTAACTAAGATGCAAACCCCCCATTCCCTTATAATAACTAGGCCAAGTGTAAATTTCGAGAAAAAAAAAAACTGTGTTTATCAAGTTTGATGAATAGAGTGGTAAATTGATTAATATTTATATTTTTTTAGCTCAATTAGCAACCAATAATTATAAATTTATAATATAATTAAAGCTCATAAAAGATCCTTAAATACAAAAGAGAAATAGGAGGAAAAACTTATTACATATAATTATGCAATTCTTTTTAATTCAAATAAAATAATAAAAAAGGCAACAAACTTATATATGAGGGGGTAAGGAAAAAAATTTAGAGTCAAACATGCTTTTTGTAGTTGAATGATTCAACAAACCCTCACTTTAGGAGAATGCAAGAACTCCTATTATGACATTTTTAACATGTGAGCTAACAAAGTCATCTTTTTTTTAGATACTTAAATTCTTAATTGCCTTTTTCTTTTCCCTAATCTACATCATTAAACCTGCTAAATACACGATATATCATATCATAAAAATATCCCCTAATTTTTAGGATATATTTGCATTCTAAACTCATTTAATTTTTAGTTTTAAACAACAATACATAATTTATGTATCAATATAAAAGACAAGTACTGAATTTTTACAATAGAAAAATTATAAATTTAATCAACTGTAGCCTTTTTTTGTCAAACTTATCCTGAAAAAAGCTAATTAAACACGAATTTAAATGCACAAAATTAGGATCCAAAAATCACTGGGAAACTTATTAAATGATTCATTCAACTCTACTACTTCATAATCATATAACTAATTAATATCCCTACATCTTCTGGTCTTCTTTAGATTCTCCTATCTACTCAACAACCACCACATTACTGGTAGAGGTTAGTTACTCTCTGATGTTGTGTTAATCAGTGAATAAAGATTCATATAAATGTATATATGCATAGTTTGCGAATTAATTAATGGTTATTGGATGAATTGTTTCAGGAAATGGAAAATAACAACACAGTATTTAAAGTTGAAAGTAAGGGATCCCAGCAGAAAGATCTAGAGAATTGGTTGCCCATCACTGCATCTAGGAACGCAAAATGGTGGTATTCCACTTTCCACAATGTCACGGCTATGGTCGGTGCTGGTATATTAGGCTTGCCCTATGCAGTTTCTCAGCTTGGATGGTAACTATAACTACAACTATAACTATATATATATATATATATATATATGTTAGAAAAACAGAGTATGAAGAGGAAGAGATTTGTGAGTTTTGAGGCGTGAGTAATACACTTTCTTTGAATAGATTATGATTATGCTATAGGAGATCCACAATATCTCTCTCACAATACAACAAAATTCCTGAAACTTTCTTCTAACAGACATATTAGTCTGGTTTGATCAGTTGCAGATTCTATAGTATATACTATCAAGCATTCTTTAAATTGTCGGTGGGACTTCTTTTCATCTCTATATTACAAACTATTCAACAATATATACACACACCTTGCAATTCCGTCGAACTACGCTGAAATTCCTAAAAGAAATACGATAGATGAGATGGAAGTACTTTCGATTTCGAACATACCTTGCAATTCCGTCGAATTAGCTAGCAAATTGCGATGTTCATTTTTTTGATTTTGCAGGATTCCTGGAACAGGGTCGATCTTAGGGTCATGGCTGATCACATTCTATACACTGTGGCAATTGGTGGAGATGCACGAGATGGTTCCGGGAAAGAGGTTCGACAGGTACGTGGAATTAGGCGAGCACATTTTCGGACCAGATCTAGGGTTTTGGATTGTGGTGCCGGGGCAACTCACCGTTCAGGTAGCCACCACCATCGTGTACGCCGTCACCGGCGGCAAGTCGTTCAAGAAATGCTTGGATCTGGTGGTGCCAGCTGGCTCCGCCGTCGCCGGAATCAGAGGAACCTACTACATCGTCTTCTTCACCGCAATACAGCTTTTGCTCGCGCAGACTCCCAATTTCAACAAGTTGAAATCTATTTCCATGCTCGCTGCCATCATGTCTGTTAGGTGTGCTATGCCATCTCTATTAAACAACGTGAGAGTGTAAATTTGGTCTCATACGTTTTTTTTTTTTAAGTTTTCAATTTGGTTTGTATTTTTTTTTTTTGCATTTTTTGTCTTATATCTTTGAAAAATGTCCCAATTTGATCTCATATCATTTTTGGTCACATATCTTTTGGTTAAGTTGCAGAATTGATCTCATATGTTTACAAAAGGATCAGTTAACACACTACTTTTGCACCTAACTAAAAAATATAAAACCAATTCTGAAGCCAAAAATATGAGACTAAATCTGCAACAAAAAAATATATGAGACCAAATTGGTATCTAACCTAAAGATATGAGACAAAAAATGCAACAAAAAAAGATATATGACCAAATTAGGAACTAGGCAAAAGATATGAGACCAAATTTACACTTTGACCTTTTTATTTTAGTTTTTGGTTATCTAAATTATTATTAAATTTTATTAGTCAATGTAAAAAAATTATTAAATTTTGTAATTTAATTTTTTATTATTAAATACAATGATAGCTAATTTTAAAATTTCAATCAATACAAAAGTATGGTAATAATAATCATGAAATATAAAAATATAATATTTTTAAATAAAAAATTTAAAAATTAATATTTTGTATGAAATAAAAATATAAGTAATTTTTAAACAAAATTATATACATTTTTTTGGTCATAAAAATTAATAATATATTCAATTTAGTCGTTTTGTTTTGTCAAATTCAATTTAGTCCTTATTCTACCAATATCTTTATCCCAAAGCCCGGTTGGCCCGTTGGGCTTTGACACTATCATTATGTGTTTCTCTCTTGTTTACAGCTATGCAACAATTGCATTTGTTACATCAGTGGTGAAAGGAAGCCATCATCATCCAAGAGAATATGGGCTTCGATCTGACAGTGTTCCGGGTCAAATCTTTGACGTTTTCAATGGGCTTGGGACCATTGCGTTTGCATTTGCGGCCCACAGTGTGGTCCTAGAGATTCAGGCCACACTACCTTCAAGCCCAGAGGTGCCCTCCAAAAAGCCCATGTGGCGTGGTGCGGTGGTAGCCTACGCCGTGGTCATTACTTGCTATGGCCTAGTTTCAGTATGTGGGTATTGGGCTTTTGGGGCCCATGTGGAAGATGATATTCTTATTTCACTTGAACACCCTAATTGGCTCATTTCTATTGCCAACTTCATGGTCTTTATTCATGTCATTGGAAGCTACCAGGTATACATTTTCTCTTTCATTTATTGTTACAATTTATGACCCCAAAAAACACAAAGAGGAAACCTACTATTTGGTCCCTGTATTTTTTAAATAGACTATTTGGTCCCTCAAAAATTAGAAATGTCAACTCGTTAGTTCCTATAGGCTATCTCTGTTACCAACACCGATAACCTGGCCATTAAGTGCACATGTAACACGTTAAATGTCACATATTTAACTATTTGGGGACCACCTAGGCTTTGAGATTTAGAAATAATTCAATAATTTATGCCTTTTGGAAGTTTCACGTGTAATACAAATATTTAGGTCTAACTCAATTTTAGGCCGGTTTAATTGTGTTTGTTGGTCCGATTCAGTTGGTTTAGGTCATTAGGATGCCAAAGTGGTATTTAACGTTGACATGTAAGCATTTAACGTCTGATAGTTGACGATTATGATAAATGAGAGACTAAGTAGTTCACAATTATGATAAATGATAGACTAAATAGTTGACAATTATGATAAACGAAGGACTGAATAATCCATTTTAATAAATGAGGGACCAAATCGTTGACTCAGTAAAAAAAGAGGGACCAAATAGTAGGTTTCCTCAAAAACAAAAATATATCTTTTACAAAATATATATAACTTTATGCTAATATTATCTGTTTATCCAAATTTTATGTTAATTTTAGGTTTTTGCCATGCCTGTTTTCGACATGATTGAGTCATGGTTGGTGCAAAAGAAGAAATTCACTCCTTCACGAATTCTTCGAGTCACTTGTCGAAGCTTATATGTCGGTAAAGATTGTATTTACAAATAATATTTCTGTTAAAAAGTAATTGAATGAAATATAATAGTTTGGACATAATTATGTGCATATATTCTAATTAAGTTCTAACTAGTGTTTTATTTACACTTTTTACAGTTTTCGTAGGACTAGTTGCTATTGTTGTTCCCTTTTTTGGAGGATTGTTAGGATTCTTTGGAGGACTCGCATTCGCATCAACATCATATTTCGTAAGAATATTAATTATTATATACAAATATTTATATATTTAAAATAAAACTTTCATTGAATTTTCTTACTAATTAGTTATAATTTCTTATATGCAGTTGCCTTGTATAATGTGGCTTGCAGCCAAAAAACCCAAGCGATGGAGCCTTCATTGGAATTTATCAGTGGTACTTGTAACATTGCACATAATTAAATTAATTACCAGAAAGCTTTTATTTATTTATTTATTTACTTCTATTTTGACTAATATATATTTTTTTACTTCAGATTTGTATCATTTTGGGGGTTTTGATTGCGCTCTTGGCACCCATTGGAGGACTTAGGACAATTATTCTTTCAGCCAAGACTTACAAGATGTTTTCTTGATTTATAGATTAGATGTTTTTTTGTAGGTGTAGATTAAATAATTAATTAGGGATTAAAAAGTGTATATAGTTCTTTATTCTTTTAGAATAAGGTTTCCCAGGCTAGCTAGGGACACACTATAAATTCCTTTCCATTATTGATAAATCCTTTTTATTTTTAGTAAAAGGATTTATCACAAGTATATCATTGATGATAGAGTATTTAAGTTTTTTTCTTAAGGAATTTTACCTAAGTTTTGTCTTATTATATATTCCTTAAATTATCCATAATAAAAAAGAAAACTCCTTTAAGATTACTCCAAATTGCATAAGCTTATACTCTATTGTGAACATAAATGCTGACTTCTTTTTTTGCCACCATAAATGCTGACTTCTTTGGTTCTTTAAATTAAAAGCTTACCCCAATAATTGTAACCAAAAAAAAAAAGCTTACCCCAATAATTGATATTAATTTCCCTATTAAAAATATAAATCTTAAAACAATATTCAATAGTGTTATTTAATAATAAGAACCATAAATATAATTACTTCGAAAGTTCTTATTTATTATTTATCAATATATATTTTATATGCCTTATCGTAAAAGTAAATATTGGTAGTTATTGTCATTCAACTAATCAACCATAGAAAATATTGTTTTGGCATTTTTTTTGTTTGTAAAACAATTAATAGCAATTATTATATTATTTTGGGCCAAAAAAGTTATATTTTTTATGTTAAAAATGTTATTACATTATATAAGTAAATATGATTATAATTTATGCTTAATTATTAAATAATTAAATAGAGCACTTCTTTTTAAAGCTTTCAAGATTTTTGGGCAGAAATTGATGTAATTCTAGAGAGAACCAAATCTTTGAAGACATAAAATCTTCACATAATAATATAATATACAGTTATACTCTTTCTTCCTAATGGTATCACCAAATTCAAGCTAGAATCTTGAAACATGAATTTTGAACAAAAAATGGCCATGTCCACTAAAATTCAATAGAGTACCTGTAAAATTCTATTTTCTAACATAAAAAAAATTAAACTTCACAACCCCCTCATTTTAGAAGATTCCTTTCTAAAATATTTGAGAGGTTAAATATTGTAGGAGTTGTGTATGAAATCACTCAGGCAGAAATAGCTTCATCCCCTTTAAGATGGTCACGCCTGCTCTCCATGAATGTTTGTCGAAATTGCTCAAACCTTCCATCTTTGATTGCTTCCCTTATCAGACGAAAGAACATTAAATAATGATGTGTATTGTGGCTGCAAAAATCAATGTAAATTTATTAATAGCCATTGCAATAAGATACAACACTAAACTATAAGTTTCAAGGGAATCAGAATGAATCAATAATTTGGCAATTAAAAGTCATTCTTTACTAATTTAGTCATCTAAATTACATACTTCTCCCAAATAGAATCAGTAGAACAGATTTTACATAATCAAATATTTGTTAAGACAATCTTATTTTGTGTTAAAAGAGCTGATTTTGAATGAAAATTTGTTTAAACAACACAGTTCTGAGGAAATTTTCACCTAAACAGTAAACAAGTCTAGATTATGAGTTAATAGTTACTACTTAATAGTCGCTAGAGTTCTCATTTTCTAATTAAGGGAAATATCTCTTATGAAAGGATAATTATATTCACAGACAGTTTTTTGGAGATTAAATTGAGAAACTTAATCTTTGAAAATAAATCCAAGATGAGAAAAGAATGATATTTCAGAGACTAATTCTTT
Organism: Chamaecrista fasciculata; assembly: GCA_003254925.1. Taxonomy (NCBI): domain Eukaryota; kingdom Viridiplantae; phylum Streptophyta; class Magnoliopsida; order Fabales; family Fabaceae; genus Chamaecrista; species Chamaecrista fasciculata. The sequence continues at coordinate 108,166 of QANZ01039927.1, forward strand.
GAGAAAAGAAATTCATACATTTCTAACAGGATCTGTGCCAGCATTTCGTGGACATTAAGGAGGTGATTTATGTATGCTTTCGTATGGTTTTGGCATGTATAGCAGGTGCAGCTTTCTACAATGGGAGACGTATCTTTCCTGCATGAGAAAGAAAAGCATAGAAAAAAATTATTCATTGTGTACTATAAGATAAAATAATCAGAGCACTGAGTAACTAATTTTTTTTCAAGAATTATGAAAACACAATAACAGTACAAATATCATCAACTTTTTTTATTGGTCAATTTTGCCAACATTTACTTATCCTTAAAATAAGTTCTAATCTCAACGTAATTACATAACTTTAGTCATAGATCTCAAAATCTATTCCATCAGTTATACTTTTTGAATTCATGAAACAAACTAGCTCAGGAGCCCAGAAATAAATTTATTTAAATTTTTTTAAACCAAACACTATACTACTAATAAAACCTTTGTCAAATCTAGTGAAAGAAGAGAGGCAATAAGATTATGATACATAATTCTCTGAATGTATTATATTAAACTAGCTGTAATGTCATATCTGAAATTGTACCAATTTCTACCAATCAAAACACTAGGTACAACAGAATGGCAGAATGCAGATGAAAACCTTAATCGTTCTAGACAAAACAAGGCATAGCAGCATAAATAAGAAAAATTTGAAATTTAAGTGATTTCCAGAAATCCATATTCATAAGATTTTCCAGAAATGTTTAATTTATTTTTATCAACAAGAATAACCCAATATTATGCATTGACCTCCAACTTAGTGCAATTTGTATTACCCAAATACTTACGAACAATATTTCAACCGAGTAAACTACTACTAGATAAGCATACTCAAAAAAGGAAAAGCGAAACTTGTATAGTTACCTATAAATTGTTGCTCTCAAATTAATTTTGGTCAAGTCACTTCCTATCTCACTTAACTGAAAACTACTATATTGACTCCCAAATTTGTCCAATGGAAAGGTAAGCGCAAATCCTCCAATTGTGAGGTGATATATGTACCTGTAAATCATCATATGAGCCATTCATATTTCATGATAGATAATACCAATTACCATAACAATAAGTTGTTATGAGTAAATCAAAGGTCGGCTTATCAACTCACGTTGAGTCAAAGAGATCAATACCAGAAGCAATTCCTTGCAAGACCTCCTCTGTAAAGACAAGATCGAATTTTAAGTGCCACATATTTCTATGTATACCAACTTAATAAAGCAATAACAAATTTTTAATTTCAAAAACTTCTTTTCCTTTGAAGATCATAGATTAGTTCTATAGATAGGAAAAAGGCTGAAAAATAATGACTAAATTACTAAGTCAGTCCATGATCAACTCTAAACTGAAACAAAACATATTACTTATCCATGTCTCTCTCAGTTTTCAGGATCATGTAACTGAAAGTGCCAAATACAGAAGGCGTCCCCCGTTAATAACTTAAACTAAATAGTAAATATCACATTTTGCACTTTAAAAATGATAAATAGCTCAAAATCAACTCTAATATTCTAAAGATAGGTGTGAATGAAACCAAAGAATTAGTTATGTTAAACTATGTACCTGGGAGTTCAAGCCCACTGACCATGCGTGGCTTTTCATCTGGCAAGATATCCTGAGAATAAGGGCACCATGTCATATTTCATAATATTTATAGCAATTAGAAGCCCAGCCATTGAAACCATTACTGAAATATATAGCAAAGTACTATGGAGGTTATTTTAAAACTTGGGAGTTAATATCTAGAATAAGAGTTTTTCATTACTTAGCCTTTAAAAGTTTATTATTGCTAAAGAGTTTTACAATTATCTCTAGGAGATTATGTTATAGCTTAATCTCTATCATTAAAGTACTATAAATAAGAGAAGTGAGGGGCTTTGGCTCCCATTTTCAGAAACCGAAAGCATCTTACCATTACAGCAGTAAGAAGAGGAGGTCGCTCATCAATGCTATCTCCAAGTCCAAAGCCTCCAATCCAGTAACCTGAATAAATTGTAACAGCTAAATTTGACATTTTACAAAAGATCATACATGAAAATATTAGTGTGAAAAGAAGAGGGTACTACATACCAGTTTATATAAGTTTTGAATAATAAGCACCATAAGAAAAAATGTAGAACAATTATGATGCAAGTAATAATGGCATTCTTCTTTTTACTGAATTATTATTTATTTTCTTCCCAATAAAGAAGATATTTTTTTTAAGACATAGATGAAATTACAAACTTGTCGGAGGATAAGATATCATCCAACAAGAAAATCCTAGGCTTTAAACAGAACATCACATAGCAATATATTAGAAGGGCTATTTACCTAGTGGTGCTAGTGCTAGTCCAATCTGTCTAAGAATTAACACAAAGGCTTGAGGGAAGAAAGATGTAGAAAATTATGCAGACAAGCAAGTGAAGACTATTAACATATTCTTTATAAAAGAAGACACAAAAATAAATAAAAGACTGTAAAATATCCAAGTAGTTTAAATATTGATTTAAGCTACCAAAGTCTTCTCAAAAAAGAAAATGAGAGAACCTGATACATTTCGCTTGGCTACCTCCTCTGCACATCGCTTCCGTTCTTCCAAATCTGACCCTCCAACAATGGCCCCAAAGATGCATCCATCTACCTAGATTTTAAAAGATCAATTCATGTCCAATTATTAGTCACAAAATGATGAAGTTATAAATGACAAATTTATTATGATCAATGTCAAAATGCGGCTGACTAGGTGACATTAAAACATCCAGGCTCCAGGCGCCTAACTTACAGCTGGAACTGTTAATTATAGAACCCTAAGTCCAATCTATGAGAAACTGCTTGCAGATTCTTCCTTCCATCTCTTTCATGATGAAAATGCTAAGTAAAAGCAGAGGGGGAATAAAAGTAACAACATGACTTTTCTATTTTTAAATCATATGTTTATGCTCAGCAACTCGACCGACCATAACTCTCAATAAACCAAAACAATAACAACATTTGAACTACCAACGGCATACATAAAGTTCATAGACCTATTGAATACAGAAGGTATATAATCTATTTATATCACCACTTGAGAAGAATAAATGTAATCTATATTCTGTTTTACCGGCTTCAATGCAAGGCAATCATCAAGCCATCTGACAGTTCGATCTACTGAGGTTTTGTTCCTTTTATCTGACACCCAAGCAGGTACTTCATCAGCCAAAGCAGCCCATATATTTGGCCTCATGCAAGAAATCATTTCAACATAGTCTTTGGGTTTAATCTGTTAAATTGGTAACAACCATGATCCATCACAATCACCATTATTTAAAACCAAAAAAAAAAAAAGAGAAATAATTAGCTCAGCCAGCAAGTATATATTAATTTTACCAAGAGACGGCCACAAGGGGTCTCAAAAGATGCACCAAGTTTGGTACTTGCTTTAGCCTCAGGAAGGCATTGAATACAATCCCTATTTACAGCTGCAATTCCATAGTCATGCAAATTGAGCATTCTGTGAAGGCCCCCAATTTTTGATATAGTGTTTGTAGAAAGTCCTTCCAAACTGTAAAAGTAGATTTACTCAACTCAAATCAAAATGACACCAAAGAAATCTCTGAACAGAACTTATAGTTCCTGAGGAGGATTTCTCCTTCTTTGAATTGCACTCATCTCAGTGTGTCACATATTATGATTCACCTAACACAATTGTTCTAAAGCATGTGTTCCATTAGACCCAGAAGCCCAAATATCCTCAATATTCTTCTTCAATTTAATTTTATTAAAGACATACATGAAATTACAAGTGGGTTATGAGCTTACAAGTGGAGTGGAGAAACTTGAAGGAGACGGGAATCAGGAGAAGGGAGAGAAGAAAGAAGGTCAGGGGAGATGAAATGAGGAAGGCCTTTGCGAGTAGAAAGGAGAACACCAGGCGTCTCTACTGAGCAGTTTCCGATCTCTAGAACTCCCACACGTGCTCCGTTGCTCCATGCCTTCACTGCAAACTTCATCTCTCTCTCTCTCTCTCTCTCTGGAGCTCGCTTTCTTGTGCTCCGGCGAGCAAAGCAAGAAGAAGAAGAAGACTCAGGCAACGACCAAACCGAAACAAGACTGTGTATTGATGGGCCGGGCCCTGTTAGCCCAAATCACTCTCACTCAAATTTCCCATGAAGCCCAATTGATTTGTTTTTGAACAATTATTTTATTTTTTTTGGTCAAAGTGCGAATTTAGTCCTGTAACTTTGCTCTAGGTTCCAAACCAGTCCTATATCTTTTTTTGTCTCGAATTTGGTCCTGTATCTTTGCTTCAGGTCTCAAGTCAGTCCTATATCTTTTTTTGTCTTAGTTTTGGTCCCATATATTTTGAAAACCTCCCACTGTTAGTCCTCCATCCATTTTAAATTACAGGAGCAAATTCAAGACAAAAAAAAAGTTACAGGACTTATTTGGAACCTAGAGCAAAGTTACAGAACCAAATTCGCACTTTGGCCTTACTTTTCTTCTTTTCGACAACAAAAAAGTTGAGGTGCAGATTGCGTATTGATGGGATGTGCCGCGTTAGCCCAAATCACACACACTCAAATTTCCCATGAAGACCAATTGGATTTTTTTTGTCAAAATAGAATAACAATTTCATGAAGCCAATAAAGGGCAAGTTAAAACGCTATATAAATCCAGGCCCAAAAAAACATATAAGTGACCTTGAAAAGAAAAAAAACATAAAGAAATAATACTTCAATCATCGAAAAATTAAAAGGAAACAATCATCGCCACTCTCTCTCCTCGCCAAATCCTGTCGATTTGCCGCCGCCACAGACCTCTACGACCAGTTCTTGAAGAATGCCTCCGATCATAACTGTTCAAAATCCAAATCCGCTGCTCCGGAACAAAAGTTCTTGAAGAGAGAGAGGAGAGAGAGACGAGAGAGATGGAGAGATGAAAGTTTATTTTGTTTAAATTTAATTATAATCTTAATTTATTTTTTGTTCTTACATTTTAATCATTTTATAAGAAGAAAATCACCTTAATGTAAAAAATTAAAATTTTTGGGGGATGAAAGTTTTTTTTTTCATTTTTTAAACGGAAAAATAGATGAAAAATGTTAAAGGGACCAACTGTGTCAAGTTTTAGAAAACTGAGGGACCAATATAAAATGAAAAATAACTGAGGGACCAATATGAAACGAAAAATAACTAAGGAACCAATATAAAACATTGAACATAACTGAGGGACCAAAATAGAACTTTGATCTTATATTTTATATATATACATAGGCGTCATTAACACGAAAGATGGCAAGCATCCACTTGGTCTACACTTTCGGACTCCCAATGAAACAAATTGAGTATACTTTCTTAAAAATTTGACCAAAAATCTATACGGTTGACGTATAATTAATCAGTTTGTGTATAATTAATGAAGTAATAAAAATGAAAACTCGCCTGGGATGTAGTTACAGGAGCTGAATTGAGGAGAAGAAAAGCCACCCAATGACGTCACTCAAAGCAGTGTCACCATTGAGCACCGATTGTCATTGTTTAGTAGTGTCGCATCGGAGTTCAGCAAACGACAATGTGAAGAGCAGTCGCAAATGTTTTCGTAGCGTGAGGACTGAGGAGCATTTTCGCAGTATACTTCAAGAGTTAAAATAATTTAATGGAGCCCTAATTGAAATTACCAAAATCGCTACATAAAAAAAAAAAGGAGTTAAAACGAGTCAATTTCGAGTCACGGACGACGAGTTTCATGAAAAACATGTTAAATTGAGTTACTTCTGATTCGATTGTAGGTGACTCATCCAGACCGGGCGTACCAAGAAAATTGGGTTCTCGATTGACCCGGGCGGGCCTAGTTTTTAAAAATAAGATACTTTTCATATAAGATGAAAATATTTTCATATAAAAAGTCAAAAGTTTCAATGCTGCAAATATGTTACGCATTCGAACAGCTACAAATTGTCTTGTACAATGCAGTGTACACTACCTATCTTGCCAGTTGCCACATCTACAAATTGTCTAGTACAATACAGTGTACACTACCTACCTTGCCACATCGGCAAATTTTCTTTTATAATTTTATAGAAACGCATTAATATAAGTCATCGTGACTCGTGAGAACCACGTTGTTATGCTAATCATTAAAAATTTTGTTATTCTATATTCTCACTAACTGTGTAAGGAAAGAAAGTAATGTAAAAGGATTTGCTTATTTTTAATTTTTAGAATCTGTATTATTAATCTTGATCTAATACCTATAAGTCTATAATATTTTTTAATTTAAATTTTTAATATTATTTAAATTTGTGATAAAAATACCTAATTTATCAATGATATAATCGAACTATTTTAATATTTAATAATATCTCATAACTAAAACATATAATTAACATATTCTAATAATAATAAAGTCACAATCTTATAATATTACTTTCTTGAAAAATATAAACCTTTTGTACTTAAATTATAAAATTGAATCAAATATTACGAGATTAAGAAACTTTACCGACATTAGCAACAAAACTAATAAAAAAACCTGACAAGAGGAATGAGAAATCATTATATAAATCATTATTTTAAAAAAAAAACTATTTTGACTTGGAAGTAATGCTAAAGCCTAAAAGAAAAAGAACGCCAATCATGGAACAAAGCTCCTACCTGCTGTTGTACCTACTATGATGATCACCAACTCAGCAACCTAAAGCATCTTTCTTGTCAACACTACAAAATTTTTGCAACAGCTTTCTTAAACTGACATCATTAAGAATGGCATTAATTCAGTAATTAAGATTCCTTTTGAGTCATTAAGAGTAATTATCATGGTCAATTGATATGGAACATACTTTCTTGCTTTTAAAGCCAATCCCCATTACTAAATTCCTATAACCAACAAATCCCATGAACCTCTTATACCAACCCAATGATCTTCTGCTCTGCACATTACATTACATCCTTTTATATTTCTTCTCTTCTTTTTATTCCCTTTGTTCTGAAGCAAATTTGGGGTCCCAAATTTCACTGCTTCTTCTTCTTCTTCTTCTTCTTCTTCTTCTTCTTCATCACTCTGTGGTATAAAATATCCAAGTTCTATCTATCAAAGTTCCAATCAATCACACTGATTGATCATAACAGCAAAAAATGACGAGGGCCAAAACACAATTCACAGGCACACTCAAAATCGCCACTCTCTGTCTCTCATTCCTCCTCATCTTCATCTTGATCATCAGGTCAAGCATATTCTCGCCATTTTCTCAGAATCAAGAAACCCAATCATCATCAGACACTACAATAACAACCCTAGGAGAAGAACAAGAAGAAGAAGGAGGAGGATCAAAACGCACCGTTTCGCAATCATCGCCGTGTCTCGAGAATCAGGCATGCACAAAAATCGCGCCGTCTCTCGCAAATGCCCTAATCCACTACGCGACCACCAACATCACTCCTCAGCAAACCCTACCGGAGATTTCCGTTTCCGCTAGGGTTCTTGAACGGAAATCGCCGTGTAATTTCCTCGTCTTCGGCCTCGGCTACGACAGTCTAATGTGGGCGTCGCTCAACCACGGTGGCCGGACGGTGTTTCTGGAGGAAGACCGATCATGGATCGGCAAGATCCAGAAGAAATTCCCGAGCCTCGAGGCGTACCACGTCGTCTATGATACGAAAGTCCATCAAGCCAACGATCTAATGAGAGTCGCGACGGCGGACGAAAACTGCCGGACGGTGACGGATCCGAGATTTTCGAAGTGCGATCTGGCGCTGAAGGGATTTCCGAGCGAGATCTACGATGTGGAGTGGGATTTGATAATGGTGGACGCGCCGACGGGGTACTTTGACGGAGCTCCGGGAAGGATGAGTGCGATTTATACGGCGGGATTGATGGCGAGAAACAGGGAAGAAGGCGATACCGATGTGTTCGTGCACGATGTGGATAGAGGTGTGGAGGATAAATTCTCGAAGGCGTTTCTGTGCGAAGGGTATTTGAGGGAACAAGAAGGGAGGATTAGGCATTTCACGATTCCGAGCCATAGGGCTCGTGAGGGAAGGCCTTTTTGTCCGCAATAGGGTTTTTGAGCCATTTTAGGGAAACCAGAGAGGATCGATTGGAAATCAGAATCGGAAAGAATGAAGCGCGAGATTTGAATTTGGAGACGAAGACGACGATGATCCACAAGGAGGTTTCAGATATATATGATGATGAAGATGATGATGGTGATTGATTTTGATTTCTTTCTAGATGATTTTGGAATTTCGACCTCTTTTTAGTTATTGTACTGAAATAAATATATGCTTATTTACATACTACAGTACTCTCTCTACAATAGATGCATTTTGTTCCCCGGGAGAATATATATATTTTTTCGGAGAAAATACTGAAATTTCAATTTTATTTTTGAAGTTATTTTCAAATTCTAAACAGGGCAAAAAACTATACGCATTTTCTTTCTTATTTATCGGGGTAAATTATATTTTGATACCCAGTTCTATGGATCAATTTCACTTTGGTATCCTATTCTTTTAAAAGTGACACTTTGGTACTTTTCTCTTTGCACCGTTGACATTTTAGTACTCTGTTCTGTCAAAAGTGATATTTTGATACCCTAATCTTTGTACCGTTAACATTTTGGTACCCTGTTCTATGGATTGATTTCACTTTGAGACCTTATTCTTTGACGATTTATTACCTAATTTTATCTTTGTTAGTGTACCAAAATATTAACGGTGCAAAGAATATAATACCAAAATGTCACTTTGAAAGAACAAGGTACTAAAATGTTAATGGTACAAAGAATAGGGACCAAAGTGTCACTTTTGAAAAAATAAGGTACCAAAGTAAAATTAGTCTATAGAACAAGATACCAAAGTATAATTTACCCTATTTATTATAGAGATATACTTTTATCCGTATTTCACTATTTGACTTGTTTATCAAAGATTCATGTATAGCTCGACCCCTCCTGAAATTTGAAAAGTGTTTCTATTTTATTGTCAACCTATAAATATAGCTTGCATTGGAGCAGTAAATAAATTTAGAATTCCAATTTCGACTAAAAAAAATTCCGAGGATATTTTCTTGGTTTGTTTCATGAAGAAAAGTTTAAGAAACCATAAAATATAAATTTGGAATACTTTATTTTGCTTTTTAAGCAAAACACCTCCTTTTTAAAGTAAATAAAATTATTTTATATTTATTCCGTTTTTTTTTCTATTAAACAAATGTATTTCATTACACAAATAAGCTTATAATTAACAAAGATATAAATTAAAGGGTATCGCGTAGCCTTTTTGGCTCTCGAGACTAAAAAGTACTGAGTCCTTTGGGGATATTCCAGACAAATGTAATGAATAATTAATTAATTATCAAAATAAAAAGAGAACACACTTTAAGCAATAAAAAAAAACAATGAGGACAAATAAGCAACATAGGGCAATGCTTAACAAAATAACAAAGCCCATTTGTTGTACCAATCTTCATTTTTCACCGTTAAATGGCCTGTATGGTGATGGAGGACTTTCTTCAAAGATAGTAACAAAAAAAAAAGTGAATTAATTTTTGACCCGATAGTTTTGTAGCAATGCCCAAATGGCCAAGTAACATATTTATTTATATCTTATATTACATGGTTCCACCCTTTTATGGTTGGTCAAAATTATTGAATTAAAAAAGAAAAAAAAAATCACTCACTTTCTTCTAGTTAGCCCACGTTCATTCTTATGTAAAAAAAAAATCACTCATGTTCATTCTCATTAAGTTAAAATTTTTAATTAGTCCCAAATGTATCAGGAAATTTCAAATTGGTCCCAAACTTACTCATTTATCAATATAAAAACTTTATATAATCTTTAACTTTAAATCAATTCAAACATTTAACGGACACTCCAAGCCCCTAGTCTATATATATAGTTTCACAGAGATAAATTATTATCTTAAGTAATATCAAGAGTCACTAATTACATGGGTTGAGTCATGTGATTTAGATATTTTTGTAAGTAAGGAATTTGTTAACACAACTCCTTTTGTTTTTTTTTCTTTAACTTTTTCCAATAATTTGTTAATATTGAAAATTTCATATAAATGTGTGCCAAAGAAGCGCACATAGTTCATAAGTTAAAATATAACATAATGTTTATTTAAATGAAAGATCCACAACAAAAGATTAGTCACTGTTTTCAACGGTAAATACTCTTAGTTTATAAAGAAAATCAATATAAATAAATGTGAGTCTTGTACACACACATCTAAGCTATCAATAAGTAGTTGTAGTAAACAACTAATGATTCTCATGCACTTATAGAGAGATGATAGACTCTTTTAATTCATCATTTACCATTATTATTTTATGATCTAAATTGTTTATTTGAAACATGCCTATTTTATGGTATTTAAATCTTATGAGATTACATATCAATAAATAATGATGATTTATGAGTTTTAAATTTGTTTATGAGTATTAAAATAATTTAATATGTCTTTAAATTGTTTAAAGAATCTCAATATCTATAGCTAAATTTTCTATGTATTGGCTAAATTGATCTACATTTGGAGAACAAATTTCACAATAACTTATTGAATTTTTATCTTGTGCTATGACTGTGAGTCATTATTCAAAACAATAAATTTTTGTATAATCTTGTGGATGGTTACTTCCTAATTTATCGAAGGATTACATAGTATTTATTAAGGATACTATCTTTATAATACAACTCGAATGGACAATATCTTATATTTATACACTAACTGTTATTACATGTAGGGGATATGTATAAAATTGTAGTCTGAAATAGAGGGCAAGTTAAACAAGGCTTTATTGGGGCTTAGGATCATTGCCTTTGTGCTCTGCTTGATATCTTTTTCAGTTTTGGCTGCTGATACACATCAAGGTTGGGCTCTGGACTCCTTCTATTTGTACAAGGAATTCAGGTATACTTTGTCAGTGAATGTAATAGGTTTTATGTATTCTGGATTGCAAAATGTATAAAATTGTAAGATACAAAATAGTTCGAGTAGCGTCATAAGGACACTGTCCTAAAAAGATATTCCCAACTCCTCAGAAATTAAGAAGCGGCAGTCCCCAGGATTAAACGAACCCTTCTTATTGTTTCAACTAAACAACAAGGTGACAAAATAGGAGAAGATAGAAATTCAGCAGGCTAGGTACTGATTAGTCCTTGAGCCTATTCCACCGTTGAATATAATATGAGCCAGCAAAAGAAACGATAGACACAAAGCTATGAGTGATTAAGACAATTTAATCACACATTTAAATTTCCATAAACCATTATTATTTCCTGATTTGTAACAACTCATTAAAGAGTCATTAAAACAATTTAATCAAATATTAAATTGTATTAATACTCATAAAGATGATTTTGAATTATCATAAAAGGAAAGTTTCAAATAATAAATATCAGAAAATAATAATGATTAAAACAAATATTGACTCTTCTCAAAATTAGGCAATTTGGAACTTTTATTTGACACACTCTAATATTATATTATATATAATATTTCCAACAATCCCCCACATGTGTCAAATAAACCTTCATTTCTTTTACTGAATTTTATTCACGTGTATAACCATTGTATCTAGTGTCATTAACGACTTAAACTAGACCTAGACCAATAATTCTTGATACACAGAGATGTTAGTGAAGCAGGCTTCTATGAACCAACAACTCTTGGTGTGTAACAGAGGTACTAAGGGTCAGATTATACCCCCACATTTCTGCTATTAACGTCGTTTTTGCACGTTATTTCGGCCATGTGCGCGCCTGGTGTATAACGAATGCTTTAGAGATTTTTGCCATAATCTCATAGGAGCGGTCCCACTCCACATTCGTAGAGGTGATTTCATAAAGTGTACCTGCACTTATACACCGTCTCATAACTATGAAATCATTAAGAGTTTTACTCATCCTCACAAAAAATGCAGCCTAGCACTTTCTCACACCATAGGAATAGGACATAACAATTTTTAGTGTTAGCAGAACTAATAAACGACTTGTTCTTACCCATTGAACCTTATTCATGGGGTCACCAAACTCAAAGGTTGGGTTGTCATCGCTGTTAATTTCAAATTGGATTTAGTCTCATTCCCCTCGATGTTTCAATTTACTTCCTCCAAAGAGGCTTCGTTAACGGATTCGCAAAATTCACATTTTACATAATCAATTGAGGTTACACCATTTTTTAGTAGCTGCATCACAATATTATGTCTCAATCGAATATACCATATTTTATATTACTTCTCAAGTATCTCAATACTCTTACCAAGACCTCTCAACATTCATTGTTTGGATAATGAGTATATTTGCTCAATCTACACATAGCATAAGCTATTTAGGCCTGGTATAAGTGCAACAGATTTTCAATAATCTGTGCATAAACAGATTCTCAATAATCTGTGTATAAATAGATTCTCAATAATCTATGCATATCTAGATTGAGTCACAATATCTCCTCTAGTAAAGATTTACCAAATTATTTAAACTTTCTCAGAATCTTCTCAACACAATATTCTTGAGAAAGTAAGACACCATATTCTTCCTTATAATTTTAACACCCAAAATCACGTTTATTTCACAAAATCTCTTTTTTATATAAAAATAGATGCATTGAAAGCCTTCGTTTTCATGTACAATACTCATACTTGTACAAAGAAAACAAAATAAATAACACAATCACCATTCACAACTTTAGTGTAAATACATATTTTCACTTCAACAATTTTAGAACCAACTTTTTCCATTTTAAAACAGGTAATAAAACTTAACAAAATACTCCCATACTTTCAAAAATTTCAAATTAGGCACATAACCTTTCCACACAAATACCATTTAACTATAAATATTATCCACTCTATCGGATTTAACTCTCTTTTTTTTTCCCACATCCACATGATATTCTACCTTTGTTTTATAAATTAATATTTCACAAACTTTTTCACATAATATATAAAATACCAATACAACCTAATTAACTCACTATAAATTTATATATTTTTTTTCCATCACTCAAAAACCAACGTGCATCCACACAAATATATATATATATATATACATTTAGTAAATAATAAAACAAAAATTCCAATACACGTTATATCACTTCTAAAATATATATGTACTGACAAGACCAACATTTGTCATACTAATCAACTCTTGCAGAATTATACAATTAAGATATTATAAATTAATATAATACTCCAACCAAAAATTAAATATAAAACACCATATCAACAACACTCAATATAAATAATCTTTGATTACAATCACCCTTGTCACAAAATCATTATTTTTGTCATTATAATCTTGTCAGATTTAAATGACACTTTAATCCTACTTTTTCACTAACAGAGCAACAAAACTTAAATTTTCTCTCACTCTAAGTATATACAGAACATCATTTAGTTGAAAACCTTTTCTTGTTGTGAACCTAATTACAACTCTTTCTTTTCCAAGAATCTTCCTTGGTAGTTCTGGAATTAACAAGATAGATTTATCATCCCCTTCTTCAAAGGGGGATACAGTTCTTTATTAGAACAAATGTCCCTTGTAGCACCAAAATCTATCACCCATTTTTCATATCACATATGAATAGAAAATCAGAGAGCATTGCAATAATAATTTAATTATTATTGTCTTCATCTCTATAACCAAATTCTCATTTGATTCAGAAGGATTATCACACTTTTAATTATTCTCATTTGATAATGTTTTGATATACTACACACGTAACAAGTATATTTTAATGAAATATTAGGATTAGACTCATTAGATTTGTAATCAAATTTTTCACAATCTTATTATAAAATAAATCAACATACCTCTTGACATAAAATTAATTCTACTATCTCCTTCTATGTTCGTACCATTTTGATGAAATTTGCAAATTCTTTTTCCGATCAGTGAAGAATAAAAAATGACGACGCTTCAAAATTGAATTAATCAATTTGGCAATTTGCATCAAGAACCTCTTCTTTACTTTTCTTCCTTTTCTTTCGACGTGTGCGCCTTGCCTCTCACTTTGGAATTGGGGTTAACAATTGAATAGATATTTCGCAACCCCTCAAAAATTAAGAAGGCGGCAGTCCCCAAAATTAAATGAACCCTTGATAGAAATTCAGCAAGTTAGGTACTGATTAGTTATGAGCCAGCAAAAGAAACGTTAGACACAAAACTATGAGTGATTAAGACAATTTAATCACACATTTTAATTTCCATAAACTCTTATTATTTCCTGATTTGTAACAACATCAAAGATGATTTAATCAAATATTAAATTGTATTAATACTCATAAAGATGATTTTGAATTATCATAAAAGGAAAGTTTTAAATAATAAATATCAAAAAATAATAATGATTAAAACATAGATTGGCTCTTCTCAAAATTATACATTTTAGAACTTTTATTTGACACACTCTAATATTATATTATATATAATATTTCCAACATTACATTGTTCTAATTCTTATTTTCTTAGTATTTATGAGTTAAAAAAAATATCACATTACATATACACACAAGGAACTAAATAATGTGAATATGAAATGCATGCAACTTTAAACATATAATAAATAATTTTAAACATTCCAATTGTCACTACTATACAAAATAGCATGATCAACAACTTTAAACACACCACAAGTCCATAATACAAATACTATTACATGCATGTTTCAAATTAAATTTACTACTATGAAATATGCACCATACGAAAAAGAATGTTAAAAAAAAACAACTCTAATAAATAATTGCTTCGCGTTTCTTCAAATATATTTGCATTTGTACCAAATTTATTTTTGTCAATATTTTTAATAAACTAACTTTTGGGTTGACTCACCCATAAGTTATAGGCTAAGTGATCATTGACGAAATTAAGATTTTTAATAATAAATTGAGAATTTGTCAATTCGTTCTTATCAGTTAGGATTAAAAAGATGATTGTGTTAGATCCATTTTGACAACTATACTCTTAATTAGGCTTACAAATGAAGTAAATAATAATAAATAATTATTAGAGGTAAAATTATGTTAACTACTTAAGTAAGTTAATACCAAAAAAAAACCTACTTAAGAAAGTTTGATATTCTAAATAATATTTTGTTTTGTTTTCTATTTTTTTTAAAAATATTCCCAATATTATAGATCCAGTGGATGCAGGCAAACATTTCAACATTAAAAAAAAAGCAAGAGAGGAAAAAAAATATAACAAAATAAGAATATGTTCCCTCAAAATGGAAAAGATTGCATATCGAGAAAAGAGAAATAGAGAAAAATAAATGAAAACTAAAAAAGGGCTATCATAATTATAACTCTTGATGATTTTTTCCTTATTCTTTCACTTCACAATAATTTCTAGTTAAATCTTTTTTTTTGGTCAATAATTTCTAGTTAAATCGTAGAGGTGCTTCACAAAAGAACACTTTTTGTTTTTTGAAATGGACTGAGCCCAGTAGTAGCTGAATGAGTCATAATTAAATCTGTGTCAAATAAAAATTGTAAAATGGACTGAGCCCATGCCATGAANGGGTAATAAGGTGATGGAACACATAATGGTTCGCTTGGGCGGATGACTTGAAATATAAAACTAATTCAAATATTTAGTTAACTCTCCAAGGACCCAATGGATTAATTAGCTACATAAATGACTCACTAGAACACCTTACTTTATGTTAAAAAGTAAGAACCCATGTTTTTTTTTTAACAAACAAGATTTCATTCGAAACGAGAACCAAGCAACAACACACTCAAAGAAGAAAACAACAAACACTCAAAATACAAGGCAGTAAGAATACAACAAAACTAGAAAAAAAAAACCAGCAAAAATTAACCAATTCCTACATCTTCATTAGTCACCTTAAGATCTCTTGTCAAAATAGTAACAAAAGGAGATGGGGTGAAATCACCCAACCCCAAAGGCACAAATCTCTAACGTCATTTTTGACAAGGCAATCAGCCGCCAAATTGATCTTTCTACTAACAAAATTAACATAAACAACATTAAAAAAAAATCCAACAGCAATAGGATATCATCCAAAATTGCAGAGCAACTCCAGTGAATACTAGAGCTCTTACTGTTGATAGCCTTCACCAAAACCTAACAATCAGATTCAACTTTAGCTTTCTTAATCCCTAGATTTCTAGCCAGCACCAAAGCTCTCCTCATAACCTCAGCTTCACCCATGAAAGTTGAAGAAACTTTACAGGAGCTACTCAAACTATCAATGACAGCCCCCTCCTCATTTCTCAAAACAGACCCAGTCCCTCCTCTATTGAGGCTACTCACATAAGCACCATCAATATTGATCTTCAAAAAATTACTAAGAGGGCAGACCTAGCAGACATCAGCATTAGAAACCTCAGCAACAATATCATCCCCAAACTTCAAAACATCGGCCTTCCTAAATTCAGCAACACTGAGATTTATTCTCATACACACTTCAATAGGGTTAATGTCCACAAAGTCATACACAACACTACATCTAGCCTTGCAAATATGCCAACAAGTGAACCCCACAAAACATTGAGCCAAATCATCAACCATATTATTCCCAACCAATATATTCTCACACTATCTTCCAAAACAAGAGATGTTGTCCTTCCTAATTCTTATACTAGCAATAGTCCTATACCACGAATTTTGAGCCTATTTACTAATTAACAATAAATCAACAATAAATGTTCAACCGACTCTTCCTCACTATTCCAGACATGACATAAAGAATTATAACAACATCTTGTCTCTCCAAAGTAGGCATGGCACCCGCGCGGGGCGGGGACGGGGGAGACACTCCCCGTCCCCGCGAACTAACTCTCTCCCCGTCCCCGTCCCCGATCCCCGCTGTGGGGAATTTTTTCTCCCCATCCCCGTTCCCCGCTGTCCCCGCGTTCCCCGCGGGGATCCCCGCCCCGCAGTTTTTTTTTTTCAAAAAAATATTAAGGAGGACCAAAAATACAATTTTCACAAAACAAAGGAGGACCAGAAATACAATTTTCACAAAACAAAGGAGGACCAGAAATACAATTTTCACCAAACAATGGTGAACTGTCGACGATGGAAGACGGAGATGGGAGACGATGGAAGACGACGGACGACGATGGAAGATGCTGAGAAGATGGTGAAATGGCTGTGAACTGTCGACGATGGAAGACGGAGATGGGAGACGATGGACGACGACGGATGACGTAGGAACTGTCGAACTGACTGTGACCGGAATGGGGAAATGGCTGGCCGACGACGGAGAAGACAGTGAACTGAAGAGAAGACAGCGATTTCGAACTGAAGAGAATACGGCGAACTTACCAACTGAAGAGAAGACGACGGAAGGTGACGGGAGACGATGGAAGACGACGGACGAAGAGGAAGAGGAAGAGTGGCGAAGGGCAACAACGGCGGTGTTGGTGATGGTAGGCAACAGTGGCGGCTAGCAAAGGGTTTTGAATTTGAAGTGAAGGAGGTGAACGGCGAGGGTGAGAGTGAGGAACGAGGATATGCGGCTAGGTTAGATTTTAGGGGTTTGTGAGTTGTGATATAAATCTAAGGGCCCAAAATCAATCATCAAATTTCAATCTAACGGACAGAAATCATTTATGTAATAATAATTATAAAAAAAATATAAAATATATATAATTCGGGGACGGGGACCCCGCGGGGCGGGGGACATACTCCCCGTCCCCATCCCCGAACTCTCTTCGGGGTGAATTTTAACCCCGTCCCCGACCCCGCGGGGAATTTTTCCCCGCATCTGGGGATCCCCGCCGCGGGGATCCCCGCGGGGACCCGAGTAATGGGGATTTTTTGCCATCCCTACTCCAAAGAACCTAAATGCAAATCTGGATAGTTCTCAAACCCAATAACAATTTGAAAAAGAAAATATTTTAGATTTGCATTTAGGTTTAGAAAAATTGTTATTGGGTTTGATTAAACATTTTTTCAATTTTAGAAAACTACGAACATTTTTTCAAAAAATAAATATTTTAAAAAAATTTTCTATTATTTTTCAAAGTTATAAATTTTCTTAATCCAATAATCAATTAAAACCTAGACGAATAATAATTCCTTGATTCAGTATCCAAACACGATGATCTGATATCCAAGGGATACCATATCCGCGTCACCAAACGCTCAATTCTCACTCAAAGGCTTACCTTATCTCTCACAAATTCATAATACCCCGAGTTCTTCTTCTCTTCACTCAGTCTCCAAAAGTCTCAAACTTCAAAACCATCCTTCTCTGTTGTGAATTGCGTCCAAATGGCGAAAGGCAAGAAGCAGCTTATGTCTTCAGCTCCATGGAGAGGCGAAGAAGAAGCCCAAGACGAGTTCGCAGACGCGAAGCTCAAAGTCACTAACCAACCCGGTTCCACTCCCATTATGCACGTCCCTCGCAAGAAGTCCGGCCACCGTCACGGCGACGCCGACGACGATGACGACGACTCACTCGTTATTGATCCTGAGCTTCGCTACAGCTTCCAGCGCAATTTTCAGGTTCACCCCCTTAATCCCTTATCCTAATTTCTTTGGATTTTACAATCGCAGGTCACAATTTTGTTGGTTTTAATCGAATTGAGTTTCCGATGCAACTGTAGTTTTCGTTCTTTGTCTTTTTTGGTGTGATGGGTCTTGAAGTTGTATGTTGTTATTAGTTTTCAGTTCTATTAGGTTTTGCTCTGTAACAAGACGTCTTCATTCTTATGCCCAATGATGAGTGATCATTTCATGATGGCACATGCAACAACATTTTAAGCCTCTCCATGCCTTCTGCCTTTCTTCTCACTGCCATTACCTGCTGCTGCTGCTGCTGCTGCTGCTTTTGTTGTTGTTGTTGTTATTATTATTATTATTATTATTATTTTTGGCAGTGGAAGAGATGGTGGAGGTTGTGGTGTCATGTGCACTACCTATGTTGAGAGGCATTTAGTGATGTTGATAAAGTGCTCATGCTAAAATCTGAGGGCACGGTTAATATGATTTGGTAGTTTAAACATGTCATTGGGGATGGCAATCGTGTTGGTTTTGATTAAGTTGATTTTCTAGTGCTACCGTAGTTGTCATCCTTTGTCAATTTTTGTGGGATGGCGTTATTGATTGCTTTTATTGCCTGACTTGTTATGTTTGTTTTCCTGTTGGTTCCTTATGATGGTGATGGTTTATGCTTGAAAGCCTAATCATCACTGCCAGAGTAGTTTGTACAAAATTGCATACTTACGTTTTTTTATCTGTATAAAATAAACTTGGTCGCCACTTGCTCTGAAACATGGTATTGGTGGGTTGCTGAGGGTGTGATTGTTTTCCTGTTCCCTTTTCTCTGTGGAATCAGCATCATTAAAGTGTCTTCTTTATGTTAAATGTGCATCTATGAAACTATGAGGATTTGTTTGTGATAATTGTTGTTTAAGCATTAATATGCACAGTATCAATTTTCTGCTACTCTATTTTTGAAGACTCAATATAACACTTCTGCTGTCCAAAACTGTCCGTAATCACCTAATCCTCACCCGTCCTGCCTCATAAAGCCCTGTTTAGGTCTTCTAACATAAACTCTGTAAATAAGAAGCACATCACATTTAATTGTAAGTTGTAACTAATATCTGTTGCCGGCATATGCCGACTTGAGTTGTAAGTAATAACCTAACCTTTTGGGCAAGGTTATATCTTGCATTGCATATATAGACTCTGAGTATGCTGGAGCTGGGAACTCCCTCCACACATCTATTTATGGTCGGCCTCAATGGGTGGTGAAGCTGCCCTCTTTTTTTTTTTTTTTNTTTTTTTTTTTTTTTTTTCTTTCCTTTCCTTTCTCTTAAATCTTAATTTCTACTTGGTGTTCTTGAAGTTGTATGCTGTTATTAGTTTTCAGTTCTATTGGATTATGCTCTGTAACAACTAACAAGACTATTAAACTTTTCCAATTCTCCGTATTTGAATTTAATGTCAGTCTTCCTTCTTATGCCCAATGACGAATGATCATTTCATGATGGTACTTCCAACATCATTTTAAGCCTCTCCATGTCTTCTTCTTCTTCTTCTTCTTCTTCTTCTTTTGTTATTGTTATTATTATTATTATTATTATTATTATTATTATTATTATTTTGGCAGTGGTAGAGATGGTGGAGGTTGTGGTGTCATGTGCACTACCTATGTTGAGAGGCATTTAGTGATGTTGATAAAGTACCCATGCTAAAATCTGAGGGCACAGTTGATATGATTTGGTAGTTTAAACATGTTATTGGGGTTATTATTATTATTATTATTATTATTTTGGCAGTGGTAGAGATGGTGGAGGTTGTGGTGTCATGTGCACTACCTATGTTGAGAGGCATTTAGTGATGTTGATAAAGTACCCATGCTAAAATCTGAGGGCACAGTTGATATGATTTGGTAGTTTAAACATGTTATTGGGGCCCTGTTTATTGTATGTGCTACACATTTGAATTCTGCTAATATGTGTCACTGCCTGCAACTTGAACATTCAAGAAATTAAACTTAACTGTTCTTCTATTCATCGTATACGTTAGTACTTAGTAGTTTACTGTAACATTTTGTATACTTCACTGTACCATTGACACGTCAAATTTCAAATAATATGGAACATGAGATGATCAGGGATACTGTTAAAGTAAAACACAATCATTACTCTATATATTCCAAGTAAAACACAATCATTGGTTGTGTGAAGATCTGGTATGCATGATGCTACCTCACTTAGTTCGGGTCACATGTTTGCCCTACTGTAACAACGGGAAGTAACTGATATTTATGTCTGATGTAGCTGATTTGACTGATATTGATGATTGCTCCACTTAGACTTTTACCATGTGAATTTTGAAGTTCATTGTTCAGTAGCCTTTGGTTGCACTAGTAAACCAGCTGTTTTTTTTCATTCCTTATGTAAGATAAGGATTCCTTTCTCCTTATGTAATCGGTGTTCCAGCAGATGAAATTTTATTGACTGTCTGAGCAACCAGATGATTGATATCCTATTAATGGCCCTTAATTCCCCCCTCCCCTGACAAGAGAAGAATCTTTATTGTGTGGAGTAGAGGTTTAGTTTTGTGATTAACTATTACAAGTAGTTAAATATTATTTTGAATTGAATACATATATTTGAAACATCCCGGTTAGTGTAAGGTCCTCAATTTATTGTTGCGTTTGGTTTTTCATCAACTTCATTATTTGTATTCTGTTAGATTATTGATTTATTAACTCTAAATGACTACACATCTTCCTGTTTGGACATTTAATGTAGCATCCACTTGGTTCTTTTTCAAGTTTTAGATGAATTTTTATTTCGTACTTGCAGTTCCTTCAACGAGTTTTCAGCATTGACACTCTGGTGAAACCTCTTCCTCCCGCCATGCAATACAATGCTTCTCGCAACTTGAGCTTCTTTACACGCATCTTCACACAATTCTTTGGTGAGTTGGATTCCTTTCACACACAGGTAGTAAATGGTATTATATGTATTGGGTAATTCTCTGGAGAGGCTGACATTTCAATTACTTGGACATTCTGACAATTTGATAAATCTCCAGGTTGTTGAATTGCGAATTAAAAAACTAACCCGAGAAAAAAAAGTAGAGCTCTCAGTAGAATTACCCCATACTTAGGAAGCATAATCTTCTCTTTTTATCAGTCTAGCAGTGATATTTCTTTGCCTCCCAAGATATTTTACATTGGGAGATGATGAATTCATGAGGCTTAAATCATCTGTTTTTCAGTGCCTATATACTTATGGCAGTCTCAGCCTTTTCATTCTACTGTGTTTTGAATTATATATCTTCTAAACTGACTTTTTCTCGGTATGGGATATTTGAAAGCAAAAATGCTCATGATAGTCAAAATCAAAATTTATCAGGATAAACCTTAATTTTTGGTTTTTTTAATATAGTTGTCATCAACAAATCCTGCTTTCAAGTTCAGTGAAGCATTCATTGAACTTTTGAGACTACCCTGTTTTGATTAACACGGTTTGTCATTTGCTATACTGCAGATCCTGAAGGTATTGCAAATGCCCAGAAATCACTGGGCATTGGACAGGAAGAGAAAGTGCGTCGTGTACGTTAGAGAGAAAAGAACCCAAAGAGCACATGGATTCTGTATTACATATTAATCACTAATTTTCGCCTATTTTGTGTCTCCCTGAAGAACTACAATTAGCATTGGTTTTATGGAAATGAGTAAATTTAATATCACAAATTGAGTGGCATTGGTATTACAATCGAATTAATTGGTATTTTTTATGAAAACTATATATCTTAAGTTATTGTATAACTACAATTTTGATCACATGAGATTCAGAGTTGAGGATATTTCATATCAATAAAAAGAGTAAAACTCCATTTTATTCCTCAATTGATAAGTTAATTTTAAATTGAGTCTTTCAAATATTATTGACTTGATTTTTTTATTTATATAAAAATTTGGGTTTGAATGATATTGTTATTTCAATTGTTAATATTGAAAGGAATCTTGGTATGAGAGTAATGTTGAAAGAAACTTACCGTATATGACATTTGAAAGATAAAAATAAAAGCTATTTAAAATAGCCTTTTCCAATTAAGAAAATCCCAGAAAGTGAAAATTTTGAGAGAAACACGAACTTAACACAAACACAAAAGCATTACTTAATAATATTCAAGTTGAAATAAAGTTTCACTGCCAGCTATTAGGATTCTGAAATAGATGCAACTAGTATGACCAACATAAATATATCAGTGTACAAAAGACCAAGGAAAGAAAAAGAAAATATGGCAGCAATAATATTTCCAACAAATTAATCAACTAAACTATATTATATTCCAAACATATTCTTCAAGGTGCCAAATATAAAATTGGATATACACTTGTAAAGGTTTCTGGTATGTTCTTCTATCCATCCAGTTAGTGTTTGAATTTACAGCCATGCAGGTCACGGGATTGAGCCTTCTTCAATCGCATCCTCTAGTTCTAAATCTAATCCCTTAAATGTGAGGCAACCATGAAAACTCAACCAAAAAAGCTTCTTTTCTGATCACATTTGGCCATCAAAAGCTTGAAACCTTTCTCTTTTTATGCGTGCTTCTCTCATGATTCATGAACACCATCATTAATTAATATCATGAATTCATGTCATGACCCATCACATATTCCTTCACACTGTGCCCCTTATAAAGGGCACATGCCCCATTGGAGGGTATTTGCAAACTGTTCACCAAATCATCATCATCATCATCATCATCATCATTAGTACATGAAGATGAGGATGCATTGCTTGAGAGAGTTGGTTTTGGTATTATACACTTGGGTTTGGCTTTTTGGAAGAGGGTTTTCACAAGTACAACAAGGGCAACAAGTGCCATGTTTCTTCATATTTGGAGATTCATTGGTGGACAATGGAAACAACAATGGGATTGTCACTCTTGCTAGGGCTAATTATAGGCCTTATGGCATTGACTTCCCTCTGGGACCCACCGGTCGGTTCACCAATGGTCGAACTTACGTTGATGCATTAGGTAAACTTTATATTGTGAAGGGAAAAATCTATAAAAAGCTAGATAACTTTTGCAATGTAATTTGTAGCAGTTAGATTTGTATTTTTCATCTTGAGATTTGTGTAATAAAATACGTGTTTGACTTTTTAGATAAAGGTATGAGTTATGATGGTGGAAGCTTCATAGATAAGATAATATACGTGTGTGTTTTCAATTTAGCATATTTTTCAACAAAAGTAATTTAAATTCGAAAGAAGAAAAAAACAACTAAAGAGAAACAACAAAAGAGAAGAGAGAAAGAAACAAAAGTGTAGTGCCCCATCTATAGAATTTTTGTAGCATTATCCTGAAGTTATTAGAAATGTGTAAATTTCGTCCGAAGATTATATATATATTATGTCTTTTTTTTGTCTGAAAATTGAAAACGTGACATTTAGTGTCATTGCCCAAGTTATTGTTGTTTTGGTGCTGGTGTCTTTGTTATTTATATATAGAGACCATTTAGAAAACTTAAGAAAAGGCAATGGTTCAATAAAACATTAAAGTTGTCATTTTCAATCTTGAAAGCCACACTTAAATATTTGGAAGAGATCCTAAGACGCAAGGACTTGGCAGAAAAAAAAAAGTTCCATTACTTCTGCTTTAGATGTTGTAACTTGTAAGCTTCATAGTTCTCTAACAAGCATTGCATTTCAATTATTTGAATCTTTTTTTTTTTATTAAATAATACCTAACAAGTAATAATTATTATATCACATTTGTTCTTTTTTCCTTGATAATTGCAGCTCAGCTTATGGGTTTTCCAACTTACATTCCACCTTATTCAAGAGCCAGAGGTCCTCAACTACTAAGAGGAGCCAATTATGCTTCTGGAGCTGCAGGCATAAGAGATGAAACTGGCACTAACTTGGTATTTATAAACAGATGCTTATACTATTAAGCGTTTAATTTATTGGTGACCTATGACAATTTATATATGTATTACACAATGATATAAAATATATATATATGTGATGTGCAGGGTGCTCACACATCAATGAATGAGCAAGTGGCAAACTTTGGAACCACAGTACAAGAACTGAGGAGATTGTTCAGAGGAGACAATGAATCTTTGAACAGCTACCTTAACAAATGCATGTACTTTTCTGGCATGGGAAGCAATGATTACCTTAACAATTACTTCATGCCTGAGTTCTATACCTCCAGCTCAGACTACACTGCCAGAGCTTATGCCAACATCCTCCTTCAAGACTATGCTCGCCAGCTAACTGTAAGTTAATAATCAATCAAAAAGTATAGGCTAAAGTGCACTTTTGCTCCCATAACTTTTACTTAGGTCTCAATTTGGTCCCATATCTTTGGGTAAAGTTGCAGAATTGGTCCCATATCTTTTGATCATCTTGCAGAATTGGTCCTATATCTTTGAGTTAGGTGCAGAATTAGTCTCATAACTTTAGGTCAGGTGGGACTGACGGTGAAACTTTTTACAAAGATATGAGACCAAATCTGCAACCTTACCAAAATATATGAGACCAAAAGTAATACGGGACCAAATCTGTAACTTTTTGCAAAGATATGAGACCAAAAGTGAACTTTAGCCAAAAGTATATTACTGCATGATGTGAGGAAATTAGTAGTACTAAAATGTGATTTTGAATGTTCAGCAATTATATTCATTGGGGGCACGTAAGGTGATAGTGACATCAGTTGGGCAAATAGGGTGCATACCTTATCAGCTTGCTCGTTTCAGAAGCAACAGCAGCAGATGTAATGAGAAGATCAACAATGCCATCTCTTTCTTCAACACTGGCCTTAAAAGAATGGTTCAGAGCTTCAATGGAGGCCAGCTTCCTGGAGCCAAGTTTGTGTTAGTGGACTTTTATCAAACCAGTCATGACTTGTCTCTCAATGGCACATCTTATGGATTTGATGTGATAGACAAAGGATGCTGTGGGGTAGGAAGGAACAATGGGCAAATCACATGCCTTCCTCTTCAGCAACCATGTCAGAATCGTGACAAATACTTGTTTTGGGATGCTTTCCATCCTACTGAAGTCGCCAACATTTTGCTTGCTAAGATCACTTACTCTTCTTCACAGTCTTACACTTATCCCATCAACATTCAACAATTGGCCATGCTCTAATTAATTAACTTCACTAATTACTAATTAAGTGTGTGCCTTAATTACCTTCAACATCCATTCATATTGATGTATTTGTGTCCTGCTTTCTTTCTGATTATGATTGATTGCTCATGTATCATGTATGTACTATGATGCCATCATCATTTAACTGTAACAGTGCAATAAGGATGCTTTAGTTTAATGCATATTTATCAATAAACTTATAAGATTGTCCTCAAATATGTATAATGTATTCTTGTTAACTTACAAAAGCAAATCAATAACAATTCTCTTGTGATCCAACATGCATATTCATGGGTTCGATCACTCACTTGATCTTCCATAAATTTGTATTCCTTTTGGTTTGAATGTCAATCCAATGAAAGAAGTCACAATCACTTTTAACATTAACCATAGAAAATCCTCCCATTAGAAGTTTTTTTCAGAGAAAGAGGGACGATGAACTATTTCAAAAAAAATAATAGACTTAACTGCAAAAAGACAAAAACATAGAGAACTATTTGTTGGTTTTTATTATAAATTATTATAAAAAATATATATATATATATAACCGAAACTTTAAAACAGTCATGCGTTGCTCGTCGTTACAAAGGCAATTAATATAATTAATATATATATATGCAACGTACGTATGAATAATTAAGAGGATATATATATATATATACACACGTTGGAAGAAAACGTGATATTAAAGACAAATAAATTTTTCCAAACGGCTGGTTTAAAAAGTTTCATGCGTGTGTATATAGATATGAGTGTGTTGGAGTTTTTTGGTGTAAGACATATGAACAATACTAGTTGTGAAAGTGAGAGAAAAATACTTGTGTCCTTGGGTAGAGAAAAAGTGTGGGAGTAGAGTCCTGTCTACTTCTTTGTGTAGAAGTTGTAGACTCAAAAAGGCGAGTATTTGGCCGTTGTATCCTGGGGGTGACGCGTCCGTGTACCACTACACCGGGGTTATAGACAAAGTTTCTACCCGTGGAGGGCGTGAATTACCTTAAAGAAAGCGAGATATCCGTGCCTCGGCCAAATACCACGCAGTCCGTCTTTACTAATATTTTTATTTCTTGTCTATTATTTTTTTATTTTCTCTTCTAGCCCCAACACTATTTCGCCAAAACAAAAGTATATTTGTTTTCAAATTGGGACTTCGCATCAAAGCAAAAGCTTCTTCTCTTTCAAAATCAAACATGACACTTCACCTTCTTCGCCACCACGTGGAGGCGCGTCCACCGCGCGTGGCGCCCACGCTCGCTTTCCCTCCCTTGTTCCTTCTGCTTCGCGATCTTCAAGAACCCTAGCCAGATTCAAATTCGCATGCGACCATGGATTTTTGTTTCCATTTTTGTGCTTTGCTCTTTTCCCTCTCTTCACTATTTCTTTCCCCTAGCTTCGCGTTGGCCGATCAAATTCAAATCGGTGCCTCAAAGCAGTACGTATCGGCGATCGGAGACCCTGGAATGCGAAGTTCGAACGTGAGAGTCGCATTGGAAGCTTGGAATTTCTGCAACGAGGTCGGAATTGAAGCTCCTAATATGGGAAGCCCTAGATTGGCGGATTGTGCAGATTTGTACTGCCCACTGATTGCTGGTAATTCAAATTTCTTCTCTGATTCTTTGTTTCGTAGAACAGTGTGTCAAATTATCAAGCACGATACGATACTCTCGGTTTCCTAAACAATGGGAAGAGATGTAAGAAAGATATAGCAATTGTGGGAGAGGGAAGAATCAAATTATAAAAAATAATTTATCAATTTTATTTTGTATAAAAATAAGGATAAATTATATTTTGGTACCATGTGGTTTGACACCATTCCATTTTGGTACCTTGTGGTTTAAAGTGTGACACTTTGGTATACCCTAAGGTATGTACCGGAGAGATTTGAGAGGTGTTTTTCGAAATCAAGTTTGATATTTGCTTTGGCCAAAAGTTAGAGAAAATCAAGTTTTAGTGTGGTATGTCAAATGCACGTGCGAAATTCCGTCCAAATCTAACGAAAAAATTGCTCAGGGTACCAAAGTGTTAACGGTACATATCTCAAGGCATCAAAGTGTCACGTTTTAAATCACAGGGTATCAAAGTGGAATGAGGTCAAGCCACGGGTACCAAAGTGTAATTTACGCTAAAAATTAATATAAAATTTATATCTTGTTTTAATATAATATGATAAGAAGTTCTGGCCAAAAAAAAAATATGATAAGAAGTAGTGAGTACTTTTTGGTAACTTCTTAATATTTTCTAATTTTTAGTATCTTCTGCAATAATATGTTTAAATATATAGTTTTGGGGGAACAACTATCAGAAGGTCCCAAAACTACATATAGTAGATAAAATGTAAGTATAAGATCTAAATTTATAATTTCATATTGAAATTGAGTAATCCACATGTATCAAAATCCAAGTGAAACAAAGAACAAATTTAATTGTGATTCTTTGGTGTCATTTTATTTTTCTCTTGTTTATTTAGTTTATTTAAATTGAGTATATGTATTTTTAAGTTAGGTTCATAAAAAAATAGGTTTAAAAATTGGAGGGGTCCATCTTATACATGCTGATGGATCCACTGCAGTGGATTCTCCTGAAGTGAGCCTGCAGTGTGAGACATACCTCCCAAAACTCACAGTGAGTTTAATGAAACTGTGAGTTTTGGGAGGTATGTCTTACACTGCAGGCTCACTTCAGAAAATCTCAGTGCATTGGATCCAATCTCAAAAAAAACTAACGAAAAGTTCCTTATATATTTATCATGAGTTCCTCTGACTAGATACTTTATTCATACTTTCTTTCTCTTCCAACATTCATCATGCAAAAGGCGATCTTCTATATTCTCTCACTATCATTATTGATCATAAAAAAAACTTTTAGTCACATGTTTTTATATATAACAAAGATATAAGAAACTTTAGTTTAGTCTAAACTTTTATCCCTTTTTATAGTTCACCGGCCAATGGGAATAAAATATTATTTAGATTTCCTTTTTCTTGAACCAAACAAGAGAGGGCCAACCCCTGCTTGTTGAATTCTTCCTGTGTGCTTGAATATGAGTCAGTATGATCAACCTTGAAGTTTTTTCATCTGAAAGAGAGGTAAAAAGCTGCTCTGATTTAAACGAAAAACTTAAAAAAGCAATGTATTTCTGTTCCATGCAAGCTTTACGTTTTTGTATTTAGATGTGACAGGAAAAGCACTTGCTGATTCAAGGAACATGTGTGAAGTACATCAGAAAGTAAAGGACTCAGACAACAACTTAAAAGCTGGTGATAGGTTCCCGGTTGATGATTTCAAATCATATGCAGATCCTGACTTATATGCTGTTCAAAAGGAACTATACCTTTGTTCTTTGTGTGAAGTGCAAAATTCTGCAGCAGAACCATGGAATTTCTGGATGATTATGTTGAAAAATGGGAACTTTGACAAGAACTCCACCTTCTGCCCCGAAAATGGCAAGAAAGTCGACAAAATAGTCACGAAAAGGAATTTTCCTTGCTTTGGAAATGGGTGTATGAATCAACCACTTGTATATCATGAAAACTCAAAGTTGGAGTCTCAAGGGGATAAGATGGTGGCATTAACTGGAGGATTTTATGGAACTTATGACCTTGACGCTGATCTGAGCAAGGATTTGGGGAATATCTCATACTTTTCGGTTTCATGGAAGAAGAACCAAAGCACAGGAAGTTGGATTTTTTCTCAAACATTGACAACATCTTCTAAGTACCCTTGGCTTATGCTGTATCTAAGAGCCGATGCAACAGCCGGTTTCAATGGTGGATATCATTATAGTGGCTGTGGAATCATGAAGAAGGTTTGTTTCTCTTAGTTGTTTGATGGTTAAAACCCTATTTTGGTCCCCCACATATTAGTGTTTCTCAATTTAGTCTCTCAGATTTTTTATTAACTAACACAAAAACAACTTTTATTTTCATTTTCACGAAACAAATTTATAAAAAATATATAAATTTTATGTAAAATCTTAAAAATTTAGGAAATCAGTTATAATGATTAACTTCAATAACAAGAAAAATGTGTTTATGCGACAGTTAACATGTTATTTTATCAATTAATGGTGTTACATATTCAATTAACATTGTTATGTAATCAATTTAGTAAAGAACTAATAAATGGACCAAAATTGATGACAAAACAAATTATGACAGACCAAATTGAAAAGATAAAGCTAAGAGGGACTAGAGTGAGCAAAAGTGAATACGTGATGGACCAAAATAAGGTTTTAGTCATTGTTTGATTTTTATTGACAGAGGCAGAATACAGAGTGATATTTATTTTTAAAATGGCTGTATATGTTACAGTTTTACCTGTTTCTGCAGGATAACAAACCTTCATCATTCAGTATCTAACATCAATTTTAATTTTGTTTCACAGCTTCCTGAGAGTCCAAACTTTAAGGTGAAACTGACTCTTGATGTCAAAAAAGGAGGTGGACCAAGCAGCCAATTTTACCTTCTTGACATAGGAAGCTGCTGGAAGAACAATGGTGATCCATGTGATGGCAATGTCCTCACAGATGTAACCAGATATAGTGAGATGATAATAAATCCAGAAACTACTAGTTGGTGCCGGGCCGATAACCTGGCGTCTTGCCCGCCTTATCACATTAGTCTAAGTGGTGAGATAATATATAGAAACGAGACATCTCGGTTTCCATATTCTGCTTATCATCTCTACTGCAGTCCAGGGAATGCTCTCTATCTGGAAGAACCATATGATATATGTGACCCTTATAGTAATCCACAAGCTCAAGAACTAGTCCAAATTCTTCCCCATAGTGAATGGTCTGCACATGGTTATCCTGAGAACAAAGGAGATGGGTGGATTGGAGACTCTAGGACTTGGGAGCTTGATGTGGGAGCTCTCTCAAATCGATTGTACTTCTACCAGGTGAGGTGGTGACTATGTTGTTTACATTACATATATAATAGCATTACAAAAAGGAGCAAACTGATTGTAATTATATCTTGTAGGGACTAAATCTTATTATTTTATCTTTCAGAGGCTATACTGAGAAATTTATCATCTTTTAGGGACCAAATCATTAATTTACTCTTTGTTTTTTTCTTTTAATTTATGGTTGCCTCTTATATGACTCTTAGGCCTACAAATATAGGCTTATATTGTAATGTGCTTAAATAGCATGGTTTATAGTACGAGTCCCACATCTGAAGAGGCATGCCTTGGAAGTCTAGGGCTCTGCCTCCTAATAAGCTCATCCTTTAGGATCAGGCTCTGGTAGTATGCTTATACTTGTTAACTCACTATTTGGATTTTCTCATGACATTAACTTAACATATTATTTCTTCATTTGAGAGAATTTCAATCAATAGCCCATGGTCAAATTTTATTATGTCCAAGTCATTAAACAAAATGTTATTAAAGTTTGAATTGAGATGTGATAGAGATGCAAAAATGAATTGTTTTGGAAAATAAGAGAGCAACATTGCCGACATTTGAGCTGATGGGACCGAATTGAAAATTATATGAAAATAGAATGACACAAAAAGTGTATTTAAGCCCTTTCCCTATACTAAGGAAAGATATCCACTTTTTATGGTAGTGGTGGACACTTGGAAGAATTATTTTTTTCAAAAAAATTACTTGGTTTTTGTGCAGGATCCGGGAACCACGCCAGCAAAGCGGATATGGTCATCGATAAATGTTGGTACAGAAATATATGTCAGTAGCAATGGAGAAACTGCTGAATGGTCTGTAAGTGACTTTGATGTGTTAGTTCCTGCTTCAGATGTTTCTGATAGCAAGAGCTGGCTGTCCGGATGATTTACAGGTTTACTTGACAGGCAAGTAATCGACATTATTGTGCTGTCTGAATTGTTTAGCAGGATTTTAATGTATAGTGCAAATAAATAAAGAATTGGGAGAGAAGTTATATAATTATAATACTCTTAATTATTTGTCTTAAAAGCCGGTCTTCTTTACTTGTTTACAGCTTTATCCTTCTCAACGGACAATGTAGCATAGTCACAAATGAAAACAGAATAACAAAGTTAACAACATACATATCATCCAAGGCCAAGGATAGTTAAGCTAGGATTTGAGTGAAGGATCTCTGGTGTCTTTTACTAGGATTTTGAATTTGAAATTTTGAACAAATTTAGTAATAAAGGGACTAAACTTGATAGAAATCAGAATATAGAAATGTTTTATTCAATGATAAATGATGATCAAAACCGTGTACATGAGAGCTCTTTATATAGAGCATGATGTATACACTAAAGGCCAACTAACTAATGTGTTTACACTAACTAACTGAATGATTTAAACTCTAAACTAACTTCTGTTAATTCTGTTATACTCTGCTGCATCATATGCATATCATACTTCATACTCCTTTAAATTTGACCTCATCAATCTAGTTCTGATTTTTCAAAATACCAGGGGGTATGTTCAGGACAACACCTTTAGTTGCATTTTGTATCCAGAATTATGAATTTAACACATGCATATGCACACACATATATAAATATACAAATACATATTTCAGTCATTCTAATAACCTATAATAAAGTATTTTAGATTAATAAATAAAAGGAGCAGCCCGTGGGTTAGGCGGGTTGACCCACCAAATAGGATGAGTTAAGTGGGCTGGGCCAAAAAGGGTGCTGGGGAAAACAATTTAAACCTAACCCACCAAGTTGATGGGTTGAACAGGTTGACTCGGTGAGTTCAACCTATTTTGACAACTCTGAATTGATGAAAATACACCATTAAAGTTACAACATACTAATGTGAAAACATCTGTCATTTGTGTCCAATACAATCATAATACATACAATATAATGAAACCACCATACAAGCAACTAACTAGTAAAACTTTATCATCAGTTCATCACCAAGTTGAAATGGCAGGGCATATTAAACAGTGTACATAACTTTTGCATATTGCTGCGTGTTGCCATATCAAAAAGTTATTACAATCAATGAGTGAATTGCATTATGAAGACACTTACCAAAGAAAAGCTAATATTAAAAACACCCTAGTCCAAATGGAGCCTTAGGAACTATCCTCAAGAAATGGGTAGTCAGTATAACCAATAACTGGATCGGAAATGTAAAATGTGTCTCGATTGTACTTGTTTAGAGGAGAATTAAGCTCAAATCTCTTAGGCAAATCTGGATTAGCCAAGAACCAACGTCCATAAGCAACAAGATCGGCCCGGTCCTCGGCGATAGCCTTGTTGCCATCTTCGCGATCATAACCTCCAGCAGCAATGAAGGTGCCATTGAAGGCCTTTCTCATTGGCAAAAGATTGTGAATGCTCTCATCTAGTTTCCCAACAGCTTCCAATCTTGGCTCCACCATGTGGCAGTACACAATACCATACTTATTGAGGGCATTAACCATGTAAAGGCCAAGCTCTTTAGGATTGGAGTCCTCACATTCTGAAAAATTAGAGAAAGGTGATAGTCTAATCCCAACTCTATCTGCACCTATCTCTTCACACACAGCTTCCACAACTTCCAAAGGAAATCTACAACGGTTCTCTAGTGATCCACCATATTGATCTGTACGATCATTCACTTGATCTTTCATAAATTGGTCAAGCAGATAGCCATGGGCACCATGCACCTCAACCCCATCAAAACCTACAATAGGAAAAGTATCATCACTTTATCGTTGTTGCATCTAGTTAGAGTCAAGCACTGAAGCATGTAAGTGGAAATTTAAAACCATAATTTCATTACGACTAAAATCCTATTTTGGTCCCCCGTATATTTGTATTTTCTTAATTTAGTCCCTCGCAAATTGTTTTGTTATCAATGACTCAATGTCAGTCACTCTTTCCAATATTTAACTAAATTTGTGATCATTATTTGAAGACAAAAAATTGTTAGTTAATGACCTGATGTTTTAACTATGACATAAATAGCTTTTATTTTCATATTGACAAACTAAATTTATAAAAAATCTATAAATTTTATGTAAAAATCTTAAAAATTTAGAAAATTATTCATAATGACTAATTTTGATAGTGAAAAAAAAGTGTTAATGTGACAATTAACATATTGTCTTATCAACTAATGGTGTTACATCTTCAATTTACGTTGTTATATAATCAATTTATTTAAGACTCATACAAGGACTAAAGTTGATGACAACACAAATTGTAGGGGACCAAATTGAGAAAAATGAATACATAAGGGACCAAAATGAGGTTTATTCATTTTATTACATTGTAAAAAACAAAAATAAAAATTCAGTAGGACTTTGAAAATTGCTTATAATCTGAACCAATATATTGAAGAAAAGACACTATAACTTGTCAATTCTGATTGTGTAAAATTGAATAGCTCTTGCAACCTACCCTGGCACTGAAAGTATACCTATAGTGAATATAATTGAAGCAGTTGGACTTCTCAGGACATTTTATAGTTAGTGAAGTTACCAGCTTCAATAGCATTCCTTGCAGCTCGTCTGAAGTCATCGACAATTTGAGGAATTTCATCAGTCCTCAGTCGCCTTGGCGGTGTAAATTCATTGACATCAGACATTGGCTTGTCTGTACTAGATATTGGGGCTTGCCCATTTGGCTGAAAACCTGATCAAAACAGCATGTAAGAAGGAGATACTCTGGACATTTACATCAGATTCAAAACCATGTAACATGCAAGAATTTGGTATAGAAGGAGTACAGTGCCTATATTACAGCAAAATGGAACTGGCTTATATTTTAACTTAAACAAATTGAATACATTAGAAAAGTATAGGTTTTAAATATGATTTTCGTTGTACATTAGTAAAATGCAGATTAGAGAACCTCCGGTACTTCTCATCAATGAACACCACATTAACCATGTTTTGATGGAGAGAAGGCCATTATAAAGTTCTTTACAGAGCCAAAAATGACAGAAATCCCTCTTTTTTTCTCCTTTTTTTTTTGTTTCATTTATTTTGCACTTCTGGTGGAGGACTAAAGAGATTCTTAAAGTATGGACAATAAATAACACTTGGGCAAACTAGTTTGAATATCTGAGGTTGTCAAAGAAAATATATAAAGTGGCTGGTTCAGATAATTTGCCTTGAACTAATTTGCCACAAAGCATAATGTGTGGATCATTCAGGTTTTTTCTTGATTGCCAAATTATTGCAATAATGCTAAGTTTGTACTAAGAAAACAGGTAAAATTCATCATTATTTAAGCAAAAACCATACATAATACATTTCAACAAAAATGTAATACAGAAGACACCAGAAGTATACAATATTATCATTTGCCAAAATCGACTCCTTTTTTTTAGATCTACTAAATTCTTTCTTCAATTGTAATGACGGATCATCTATAGCTATTAGCTAGTTTTATATGACCAGAAAGAGAAGTTCAGCCAGAAAATACCTGAATTTGAAACCCTTCCAACATGCCAAATCTGACAAAAAAATATTCCACCTTTGGCATGATGCACAGCATCTACAATGGGTTTCCATGCTTCTACTTGCTCCTTTGTCCATATTCCTGGTGTGTCAGGATACCTTTATATTAAACCACAAAAGAGAAAAATCACATTGAGCGCAAGGAAATAGGGATATGCATGCATACAGAAGTGCAATTGTATCTTTTGTTCATGTTTTATATTCAATCTTTGAACATGTTTTAGTCACTATATGTCTGCTAGTGTAGAAAGGTCAAGTGTACATTTTCTGCAGTCCACCACGCAATTGTCAAAATTTTCAACGACTGAATCATGAATCACGTAAAGATCAATTTCAATGACAAAATAGCTTAGTCAAATAATTTAGATCTGATTGACATGAAAGTATGCGTTTCACTTCAAGAACTTCAGGAATTTTTTTACTTCAAGCAGGCTATCCAAATCTCAGAGAGTACTTTGAAGTGTAGAAATTACCCTTGAGCAGTATCAGAAACACCAGTAGCTTCAGCTATCAATAAACCTCCCTCGGAAGTCCTCTGAGAGTAATATAAGATAGCATGTGGCTGAGGAACATTCTTGTAAGATCTTTGTCTCGTTAATGGCGCCAAAACAACCCTGTATAGCAACAGTAAACCAATTTCTAATATGAAAGTCGCTAATAGAGTAAATCAACTTTTTTATTTTTGAATTTGTTAAAACTACGATTTAAATCCTAGCTTTTGGTCCCTGATTTTTTTTTTTTTTACCAACCATAAAAATTTAGTCCCTGAAATATTATTTGTATTAGGACGGAATAATCGATGTTTATAAGAAATCAGCTACTAAAAAGTATATTTTCAACACATAAGGAATAAATCGTAAATTTGGGACAAATTTAAAGACTAAAAAATATATTTTCTGTACAAAATATATATGAACTATTCCAGAAAAGAGAAAACCACGTGCAGCCAGCAGTGAGTTTTTCATAGTAGTAGTAGTAAGGATGATGGAATAAAGCTAAAGAGTCAACATTATTATCAAATAACAAAATCTCATTTTTGGAATTTCCCACTTGGACTTTTCACAGACACCTTATGCTCATGAATTTACTTACAGCAGAAAAATTGGAGTGTTTTACCTGTGGGATAGATTGAATCTCCCCATCTCGTAAGGTGTAATAAGAGGAACAGTGGGAGCTTTGGCAGCCATTTTTTTTCGCACAGATAGATAGAATCGTTTTCCTCTTGATCTGTGTGAAGATAATGAAATGGGCACTTGGGTATAAATAATAAAGAGAAGTAAGATAGAAAAATGCAAAGAAAGACCCAACAAACAAAAATCAAAATAGACCGTAGTACAGATGGTTGGACAATGGAAACTTGGACTGTTAGAGGAAGATATGATAAATTGTGAAAGTTGAAGAAATAGTAAGAGAAGATGATGATGATGGAAGATTGTGGGCCTAATATGAAGCATTGAAGCAGATGTCATTGATTATTATTGATGGCTACTTTTGAAAGAAAGCGTTAAATCCTCAAATTCTTGTTTTAAGGGGACAATTTATTTTAATTTCCAATTTTGTTTCAAATTTAATAACAAAGTTCAATGATTAATTCGGCACATTTTGACCTCAATGATTTTTATTATATATATTCGGCCAAAGTCCGAATTTGGTCGCGTAACTTTGCTCTAGATCCTAAATGAGTCCTAATATCATTTTTTGTCTCAGTTTTAGTCTCATATGTTTTGAAAACTTCTCACGGTTAGTCACACTAAATATTTAAAACCCACCGAAAAATACTCAACTTTCTTCTATCACCTCCCTCCTCAAAAGTTTTGATTTTTGAAAATTCTTTTTTAAAACATTTGAGGGCGATTATTTAAATGAGATTTCAATGAGGATTGGGTCTCAAGAACTAGCCAGAAAACGTACAGAAATCGCCGAGAAACTCAAGAACTCATCCAAAAACCCCAATTCTCACTAAAATCTCATTCAAATAATCTCCCTCGGATACTTTAAGAAAGAATTTTCGAAAATCCAAACTTTCTTCTATCACCTCCCTCCTCAAAAGTTTGGGGCATTTTTTGGTGGGTTTTAAATTTTCTGCGTTTTCTGTTTTGGTCCCTCTGTAGTTTGCTTTAATTTGTATTGTTTTTGCATTTCTATTCCATTTCATGAAGAATTCATGGATTAGGGACCAAGATGTAAGATTTGAGAATCTTTAGGGATACTCTTTCACTTTCATTTTGATAGTCAAGGACTAAAGTGAGAGGGACTTGAAGTTTTTAGGACTAAACTATAATTTAAAATGGATGGAGGACTAACGGTGAGAGGTTTTCAAAACATATGGGACCAAAACTGAGACAAAAAAAATATAGGACTGATTTGGGACCTGGAGCAAAGATACAAGAACAAATTCGAGACAAAAAAAGATATAGAACTGAAACAAAGTTACATGACCAAATTCGCACTTTGACCTTAATATATATATATATATATATATGATAAACCAAAGTATGGCTAGCGTCTTACCTTAACTCGTTGAGTGAGTTGCTGAGTGATCGAATGCTCCGATTGAAATGTCATAGGGGTGGCCTTGCAAAAGAGACTCCCACGCTCAAGTTTGTAAGTTTAGAGAGGATAAAGTAGCTAACCTGACTCCGGACTTATGCTGGAGTATTTATAGTGAAGGAGGGCTAACAGGTTAGCGAAATTCTGAGGATATGGATCCCCAAGATCTTGGAGCTAGATAGTGGGCATAGAGCCGTTGCGGGTTGTGTAATGAGTCTGAGATATGAGGAAATCAAGTTCCTGATATCTCGAGGTCATGCGGTTTACCAACTCTAGGCATACCGGGCGAGCAACCCTTGGAACAACCAAGGTGCAGGTGAGCGAAGCTAGGAATAGCAACGGGCTGGCTAGCGATCAGGCTAAAATCATGTATACCAGAATCAATAAAAAAATATTGTTAAAACTCATGTGTTCAAGGTTGCAATTATTAAACTTCTTTTTGTTTATTAAAGGTCAAAGTATAAATTTGGTCTCATATCTTGTGCTCAGTTCCTAATTTGGTCCTATATCTTTTTTTGTTGTAATTTTGGTCTCATATCTTTGGATTAATTAAGTGCATAATTGGTCCCCTATCTTTTTCTAGTGCAGATTTAGTCTCATATCTTTTGATCAGGTTGCAGAATTGAACACAAGATATGAAACCAAGTTTACATTTTCACCTTTATTTCAAGCAAAATGTGCCTCTTACAAGTGTATTTAGGCCCTTTCCCTTTTGATTTTTGCTAATCAGTATTTACTTTTAAAGCCATATTACTTGTGAAGTGGAAACTTTTTTTGTTCATTTTGTGATGTTCAAGGAGAGAAATAAAACCCTAAAATTACAAAATATTAATCCACAAAAATTTGTTATTTGTATTCCTTGCAATTATAACAGTATCATCGCTAAGTTGAAGTGGCAGAGCACAAAGATGACTGCCCCTGCCTAATGCTGTGTGTTGTCGCCATATACAAGAATTAGAGTAAACATGGTCCTTTAAAGATACACGATACACGAGTTGACAACTCTATATTACACACCTTAATTCTTGAAAGTATTTGACTCAAAGACATTTAGGGATTGAGTTGTTAACTCGTATATCTTTCAGAGACTAATTTATATGTTTACTCCATAATTATTACAATCAACCATTGAAATTGGAGTAAGAAGACAAATCACCAAAGAACTAATACTAAAAACACCATCTTCTTCTCTATTTGGAGGCTCAGGAACTATCCTCAAGAAATGGGTAGTCAGTATAACCAATGACAGGATCATGAAGGTAGAATGTAGCTCTGTTGTACTTGTTCAAAGGAGCATCAAGCTCAAATCTCTCAGGAAAATCTGGATTAGCCAAGAACCAATGTCCATAAGCAACAAGATCCGCCCGGTTCTCGGCGATCGCCTTGTTTCCATCTTCGTGATCATAGCCTCCAGCAGCAATGAAGGTGCCATTGAAGGCCTTCCTCATTGGCACAAGACTGTCATGAGTCTCTTCTTTTTCTCCAACAGTCTTCATTCTTGGCTCCACCATGTGGCAGTACACAATGCCATACTTATTAAGGGCATTAGCCATATAAAGGCCAAGTTCTTTAGGATTGGAGTCTCCACATTCTGAATAATCTGCAAAAGGTGATAGTCTCATCCCAACTCTATCTGAACCTATCTCATCACAAACAGCTTCCACAACTTCTAAAGGAAATCTACAACGATTCTCTAGTGATCCACCATATTCATCTGTGCGATCATTCACTTGATCTTTCAAAAATTGGTCAAGCAGATATCTATGGGCATCATGCACCTCAACCCCATCAAAGTCTAGAATTGGACAAGTATATTTATATATCAACATTTTGTTTATTCTTGCTGCTTCTAGTTAGAGTCAAGCAATCAAGAATATACGTGGGAATTTAGTTCAACCATAATTTTATAACATTGTAATAAACCAAAACTCTTCCTGAACTTTAATCACTATTCAAAAAATTCACTCAACTTTGAAAAGTGACGAAAGGTTTCCTGTACTTTTGATTTTGTGCAAGAGACATTTTTTTAAGATTTTCATTT
Source organism: Chamaecrista fasciculata (assembly GCA_003254925.1). NCBI lineage: Eukaryota > Viridiplantae > Streptophyta > Magnoliopsida > Fabales > Fabaceae > Chamaecrista > Chamaecrista fasciculata. The sequence continues at coordinate 147,760 of QANZ01039927.1, forward strand.
AGAAAAATGAAGTTTTTTATATATAAATTTATGATTATTGTTATATATTACATTGATCCCGAATTAAAATTAATTGTTATAGTTAACAGTAGCCAAAAAATGTTATTTGCACAAAATCAAAAGTTTAGGTTGATCTTTTGTAGTATTGAAAGGTCAGGAGATTTTTTGCACAGTGACTAAAATTCATGAGGGTTTTATGCAATTCAGCCATGAAATTACATATAATCTGGACCAAGATACTATAATTTTTCAATTCAGATTGTGCAAAATCTTGGAATAGTTCTTGCAAACTACCCTGGCACTGAAAGAATTCTTATAGTGATTATAACTGAAGCAGTTTGAGTTCTCAGAACATCATTTTGTAGTTAGTGTAAGTTACCAGCTTCAATAGCATTCCTAGCAGCACGTCTGAAGTCATTGACAAGTTGAGGATTTTCATTGGTCCTCAGTCGCCTCGGCGGTGTAAATTGTTTAACGCCATAGCCATCTGCTCCAAGTTGTGGGGACAATGGCTTGTCTGTACAAGATATTGGGGCTTGCCCATTTGGCTGAAAACCTAATCATAACACTATGTGAGAAGGTGATACTCTAGACATTTTACATCAGATTTATTTCATCCATGACCATTTGATTTTGACCTGTAAGTTAGGGAATGAGAAAAATGCATATATTGCAGCAAAATAGATGTGAGACTTGTTAGGTACTTAGGTATCAAATATGAAACGTGCTTAATATATCTTAACTTTCAGTTTCCTAATTTTAGTACATTAGAAAACTAGAGGTTTAAAATATAACTCTGTTATCACTCATTCAACATGCCAAAACAACCACTTCCACAAACATGTAGAACCAGAAATGACAGAAAACTCTCTTTTTCTTCTCTTTTTATTCATTTATTTTGCATTTGTATAGCAGGTCCAAAGAGATCATTAAACTCTATGGATAGTAAGTAATAGACACTGATGACAAACTAATTTGACTATCTTCAGGACACAAAAAAGTTCACAATCTGATGTTGTCAAAGAAAATATGTAAAGTGGAGGTTTCAGAGATTAAACTTCATCAACCAATAATTTGCCACAAGGGATTATATCTGGATCATTCAGGTTTTTCCTTGATTAATGATTGGTTTGTATTCAAAAACAGATAAACTCCATCACTATAGAAGCAAAAATCCATATATTTAAGAGTAAACTAATAATTTGGTCCTTGGAATACCACTGAGCTGACAACTCAATCCCTGAAAGATTGAAATGTACAGTTTAGTCCCTAAAAAATCAAAATGGTATACTTTTTAGTCCTTGAAAATTAAAACAGTATACTATTTAGTTTATAAAAAGAACTAATTAGTATACCGTTTTAATCTTTCAGAGGCTAAATTGTACATTTCAACATAAAGTAGTAGAGAAGACAGCCAAGTATACATTGATATGTTGCCGTCATTGGCATATAGCATGGTTTTAATCATTCAAAGAAATTGGCTCAAAAGACCCATTTTTTTGGTATAAACTATAACAAACATTCAAGATGGTTCAGCTATAGCTACTTTTATAGGGCCATAAAGAGAAGCTCAGCCAGAAAATACCTGAATTTGAAACCCTTCCAACATGCCAAATCTGACAAAAAATTATACCACCCTTGGCATGAACAGCATCCACAATGGGTTTCCATGCTTCTACTTGCTCTTTTGTATATATTCCTGGTGTGTTAGGCTCTCTGAGAAACCATAAAAGAAAAAAATTCACATTCTGTTCTATGAAAGATTCATGTTTTATATTCAATCTTTGACAATATTGTACTCAGATGTCAATGTGTTAGTTTAAAATGATAAATGTACATCCACCTTCCAGTAGTCAAAACTTTCAAGGACTAAATCATGTAAGGATCAAATTTATTGACAAAATGGGTGAATCAGACATATATTAAGGACAAAATGTAGTATTTTAAGACTAAATAGAAATTACCCTCGAGCAGTCAATGAAACATCAGTAGCTTCACTTATCAACAAACCTACCTGGGAAGCCCTCTGAGAGTAATATAAGATAGCATGTGGCTGAGGAACATTGTTGAAAGATCTTTGTCTTGTCAATGGAGCCAAAACAACTCTGTATAGCAATAGTAAGTTAAACCAAAACTCTTAACAGAAAAAACACACAATATATAACTGATACTTCTGGCAATTAAAATATAGAGTAAAGATACAATTTGGTCTTTACAAGATACACGACTTGATAATTCAGCTAAAAGTATAGTTTACACACTTTAATCCTTAGAAATTGTGAAATCAATACAATTTAGTTTATTAATAAATCTATTTTTTAAAGACAAACTTGTAGAGAAAAAAAAAGACTAAAATGTTTAGTTTTACAACTTTCATGGACAAATTTATATGTTTGCCCTAAACAATATATATGAGTAAATTATGATTTAATTCCTGAAAGATGATAAATATCTCAATTTAGTCCCTGAAAGAATAAAATTATAAGATTTTTCCTTGAAAAATGCAATTACAATCAATTTGGTCCATTTGCTAAAATATTAATTCAATTTCAACAATAATTATAACTTTTTTAATCTCAATTGTTTATTCTAATTTAAACAAAATTTGTAACTATATCAGATTTGTCATTAAATTTTGATTGATATCTTTAATAAAAGAGTCAAATTGATTATAATTATATCATTAGAGAACTAAATTGTATAATTACCAAATCATTAATTTAATACATATATATACAGAGTAAACTAACAACCCAGTCCCTAAAATATTACCAAGTTGACAACTCAATCCTTGAAAGATTGAAATGCACAATTTACTCCTTGAAAAAAGAGTATACTTGTTAGTCCTTTTCATGAACTAAAAAAAATATACCATTTGGTTCTTTCAGATACTAAAGAGTATACCATTTGAATCTTTTAAAAGGACTAAATTATGTAGACCAAAGTCCTATTTTGGTCCGCCACTTATGCTCAATGTTCCAAATTGGTCCCCCAGTTATATTTTGTTCCATATTGGTCCCCCAGTTATGTAAAATTTGACAAAGGTGATCCCTCTAACAATTTCCATCCATTTTTTCGTTAAAAAAAAAAGATAAAATTAATTTTTAACTCTTAAAAGTTTAAATTTTTTGCATTAAGGACCATTTTCTCTATAATAGAACCAAAATGTAAGAAAGAAGAAATACATGGAGGTTTTAATTTATTTTACACAAAAAAACACAAAATACTTTTTCTCTATCTCGTGTCTCTCTCTCTTCATCTGGTCCTTTCAACCTCTCGCCAGCAACGGCGACGGCGACGACAACGGATCTCGTCGTTATGGGAGCTCATCTCACTCTTCCCCCCTCTCTTCTTGTGATCATTCTGACGATTCCGACGACTCCGACGAGCTCTCCGATGTAGAGAATACCGATGAAGAATCCGATGATGCCAACGAGGGTTTCTTCCAATTTCAACCTCGCACTTTGGGTTCTCTCTTCTCTTCCAACGGATTTACCCGAACCAAACAGTTATTACCCCATAAAATAGGGTTCACAACATCGCATAAATTTAATGGGTTCCCCAAGAATTCATACTCATTCCCCTCTAACGACATCAGATCCCATGAGTCAACAACTTCAATTGAAGATGCATCCTTCGTGACGACGACGACGGTAATTGACGCGCCAGAGATCTCTGAATCAGGAAGTTCATTGAGTCACAACCCAGAAATACAGAACGAGAATGCAGTTTGCAGAGATAAACAAATTCAAAATGATAGTGTATGTAGAGAAATTGGCGTTACAACAAATTCAAGCGAACCCAAAAAACTTGTGGCACCCAAGACAAGGATGATAATAGTACCTTCCAATGTGTTACTAGCAATAGTACATCAGCAGTAAGCAAACCCACATTAGAGCCTAAGCTTCTTCTCGTTGAAGATAACAAGATCTCGCCGTTGAGGTCGATTCCGATGTGGTTATTGTCAGGGTCGTTGAACTCTGGGTTCTGGCCGGTGTCGAATTCGACGGCGAGCAAAGGAGCGACGGTGGGGACGGTGGCGTTGGTGAAGAGACCGAAGTACTGGCTCCGGCGAGAGGTTGAAAGTACGAGATGAAGAGAGAGACACACGAGATAGTGAAATTTGAAAAAGGTTTTTTTTGTGTTTTTTGTGTAAAATAAACTAAAACCCCCATGTATTTTTTCTTTCTTACATTTTGGTTCTATTATAGAGAAAGAGGTCCTTAATACAAAAAATTTAAACTTTTAGGAGTTAAAAATCAATTTTATCTTTTTTTTAACGGAAAAATGGATGCAAACTGTTAGAGGGACTAACTTTGTCAAATTTTGCATAACTGGGGGACCAATATGGAACGAAAAATAACTGGGGGACCAAAATAGAACTTTGGCCAATTATGTATTTCAATCTTTGAGGGATTGAGTTGCCAACTCAGTGATCTTTCATGGACTGAGTTGTTAGTTTTCTCTCTAAATATATATGACCTATTCCAGGAAACCACGTGCAGCAAGCAGTGAGTGATTTTTCAGTAGTATTAGCCAAGTAAGGAGGATACAATAGAGCTTGAGAATTAAAGGATCAAATAACAAAATCTCAAGTTTGAAATTTCCCACTAGGACATTTTCACAAACTCATTATGTTCATGAATTTACAGCAGAAAAATAAAAAATTGGAAGAAGGGAGTGTGAGAGAACCTGTGGGATAGATTGAATTTGCCCATCTTGTAAGGTGTAAGAAGAGGAATAGCATGAGGTTTAGGAGCCATTTTCACAGAGATAGATAGAATGGTTTTACTTTTGATCTATATGATGATAATGTGAAGATAAATAATGTAAGGACTAAGGAGTGCAAGATTGATTTGGGTATAAATAAATAGAAGCAAAATTGAATTATACGAAACGAAAGAAGCAAAAATCAGAATGGACCACCTCGCATAAAGTAGAGGGTATTGATGATTGATGCCTGCGTATACCAGAATGATGAGAGACTTTCTTCATAAGGAAAAATTTAACGTGTACATTTTTCCATAGATTTTTCCTTATATTTTAAAATTCATTCTGTCAATTTTTGTTGTTGTTTTTTTATTATGATTACTCATTCTCAAATTTATAGATAAGAAAAGTTGTATGTCTTATTTTTAGTTATGAAAATCTAATTCTTCTTTTCGGTGTTGGCAGTTGCCGTGCATGTCCAATTGTCCATGAAGATGCCTCCGTGATATTTTGAGGGAAAGCATAGTGATTGGTTCATTTTAATTTTGGAGGAAAAAATAATTTCTAATTGGGCATTACTTTCAAATAACGATAGCTAAAGTATTATGATTCTCAGATTTGGATTCAGATTTAAGTTGGCATCAAAATTAATTCTCATATCTAAATTCCATGTACTTCCAAAACTATATTTGGAGAAATTATTTTTTATTAATATAAAATTTATTTTTATCAATTATTTATATCTAAATATAGCCATAAAAAATATAACTATAAACATAAATGAATTATTAAATTATTTCAATATATAATAAATATTTAACATTTTATCATTATAATTTTATATTTTTGTAATACTTAAAAATATTATATATATATACGCACAAATCTCATATTTTTTTTATCAGTTTTCAATTTGGTCATATATCTTTTTTTTTTACAGTTTTGGTCCTATATCTTTACAAAAGGTCCTAATTTTGGTCCTATATCTTTTAGTCAAGTTGCAGAATTAGTCCCATATCTTTGCAAATTAATCTACCATTAGTTGATCCTTTTGTAAGGATTTGAGATTACTTATAAACTTGACCCAAAGATATAGGACCAATTCTACAATTTAACCCAAAGATATGGGACCGAATCTGCTACAAAAAAAAAAAGATATGAGACTAAATTGGGATCAGACCCAAAGATATTTTACCAAAAGTACAACGAAAAAATATGAGACCAAATTAAAAACTGAACAAAAGATACAAAATTAACACCTTAGCCTATATTTTTGTGGTAGAGTATCCTAATATGTTAGAGTCATTTTCAATTTTCTTCTTTTGTTGACTTTTTTTTTTCTCTATTTTGAACTTTTTAACATATTCATAACGAGTATGTATTTGCCCCATATGTCTGACCATATTCATTTTCCAAATCAAGTACATTTTGATTTCTTCAACTACTGTGTAATTGATTTGCTTCCTTTACTTGATAATACAAGAGTTGAATTAATGAAAATGTTTATTTTTGGGACTAAAATGACAATGATTGTTGGCAAATGAGACTTTGAGAGTGAACAACTTTTTTTTTTAATTTCAAGTAAATCAAAGCTACATCACATCATAGAAGATTTACAACTTTAAATTCACATTTTAAAATTACTTGCCTAAACAAAATATTAATTAAAAATATTCACACTAATATTATAATGAACTTGCTAACATTTACAAATGATAAAAAAAAAAGTAAAATTAATAAAAATATATAATCATCTTTAAAACTAACGTTGTTATAAACAATTTTGTTTTACTACTAAAACAATTGTGCGCAAACTCTTCCAATTACTATCCTTAACTTTTTAGAATATCAATTTACAATATTTTAAGAGATTGGTAAGTGTTGGTTAAAATGATTTGATATTTTTAAGATTAACAAGTGTTGGTATATTAAGTATTTATACTACTAATACAATTGTGCGCAAACTCTTCCTCTAGTTCAGATACATGTAGGTTTAATCCTAGAGCCATCACAGTGGATAACTGGTTTAACCTATCCGAATCTTTAGTCTTCCAATTTCTGTGTTTTTCATCGTTTTTATCTTAATAAAAAAAATAATGTAGTCAAAGGCAAACTATATAACATTTTAACATAAATATAGCAAGTGGTAATGCTAATGGTGACTGCCTACTGTTGCGTCATATTTTTATATATGGCAGATCTTTAACTCAACTCAATAAAAGTGAGTTTCAGGATTTTATGATGCTTTTAAGATCAATCAGATGTGAGTTTGACAATTATTTTATATATAAAATTGAAATCTTACAAAGACTAAAGAAAAGCATTATCTAAATTAAGAGATACATAAACTTATCTAAATTTTTTTATTAAATCTAGTTTCATGAATACAAACATAACACTTCATATAGTAAAACATTATCATCACACAGTTGCCTAATGCTGCATATTGCCACAATGAGTATTGATTACACACCCTTCTCTATATAGAGGCTTAGCCGACTAGCTAGGAGCTATCCTCAAGAAATGGGTAGTCAGTATAACCAATAACTGGATCAGAAAGGTAAAATGTGGATCGATTGTATTGGTTTAGAGGAGCATCAAGCTCAAATCTTTTAGGCAAATCGGGATTAGCCAAGAACCAACGTCCGTACGCAACAAGATCTGCTCGGTTCTCGGCGATAGCCTTGTTGCCATCTTCACGATCATAGCCTCCAGCAACAATGAAGGTGCCATTGAAGGCCTTCCTCATTGGCACAAGACTGTTATGAGTCTCTTCTTTATTTGCAAGAGTCTTCATTCTTGGCTCCACCATGTGGCAGTACACAATGCCATACTTATTAAGGGCATTAGCCATGTAAAGGCCAAGTTCCTCAGGGTTGGAGTCCCCACTTTCGCTATAATTTGCAAAAGGTGACAGCCTTATGCCAACTCTATCTGCACCTATCTCGTCACAAACAGCCTCGACAACTTCAAGAGGGAATCGACAACGGTTCTCTAGTGATCCACCATATTCATCTGTACGATCATTCACTTGATCTTTCATAAATTGGTCAAGCAGGTAACCATGGGCACCGTGGATCTCAACCCCGTCAAAGCCTACAATTGGATAAGTATAAACATTTTATTTTGTTGCATCCAGTTAGATTCAAGAACTCACTAAAACAGGAATTTAGTTCAAAGCATACTTATACTAATTATATTTGAAGCATTTTGACTTCTCAATAGGGTGAGCAGCAGCTTGTGTCAATCTGCGAACAGCAGAAATCGACCCAAACTTATAGGTACAGGTTGAATTGAGTTAGGTTTGCGGGTTGAGCAGGTTCTAAATTTATGGAACCAAAACTTATGTTATGGATGTATGTAAAATTGTAAATTGATCGCATTATACATTTTTTCTGTTTTTTGGACTTCTTTTATTTGCTGAAGTCTTTCCTTTCATTGCCCATGACAACATTCCCATCATTTAAGCAACTTTTTGGTGGATTTTTTCCCCATAAACTGAACCCGCAAACCCGGCCCAAAGCAACAAGCATAGATGCGGGCTAGTTTGAGCCTGGATGAATGAGCGAAATTGCATGGAACTGACCCAACGGTTGGGTTGGATTTTACCCTCACTAGACTTTTGCTCACCCCTACTCACAACATCCAATAATTAGTGGACTTACCAGCCTCCATAGCATTCCTTGCAGCAAGTCTGAAGTCATGGACAATTTTCGGAATTTCATCAGTCCTGAGCCGCCTTGGTGGTGTAAATTGTGCAACATCAACGCCATTAGCTCTGGTTTGTGGGGTCAGTGGCTTGTCCGTACTAGATATTGGGGCTTGCCCGTTTGGCTGAAAACCTATTCATAACAGTAGGTAAGAAAGCGTTACTCTGAACATTTACGTCAGACATATTTGGTTCAAAACAATTATACCTGACTAACTGTAAGGATTTGGTACAGGGAATGATTACAGTCAAATATTGTGGCAAAATGGATGTGAGACTAATTAAGTGTCAATATGAAACAGGCTTATTTCTTAATTTTCAGGTGTCTAATTTGAACACATTGGAAAAGTATAGGTTTTCAATAGACTAGACTGTTTGGGGTAGTTCACAACAATGAATATAGTTCATTCATCATACCAAAAAAATCACTTCCGCTAGGAAGTAGCACATTTGAAGCAACTACGTTTTGATGGACAGAACTCTTCATTCTCCTTCTCTCTATTCATTTAGTTTGCATTTCTGGAGGAGTACCAAAGAGGTTCTTAAAGTATGGATACTAATTGGCACTGATATGAGGTTGTCAAAGAAAATATGTATTGTGGCAGTTAAGATATAAAAAAAAACTTCATCAAACAATAATTTTCAAGGAACTAATTTGCCACAAAGCATAATATTTGGATCATTCAGGTTTTTTCTGGGTGACCAAACTCCTGCAGTAATGATTGATTTGTACTCAGGAAACAGATATATTCTAATAATAGAACTCCAAATGCATAGATTTAAACAAAAATTTAGTAGAGGAGACAGCAGATGTATACAATATACTGCCAAAGGATATGTTGCTGTCATCAGCATATAGCATGGCTTTAGACTATTCAAATCAATTAGCTCAATAGACTCCTTTTATGTATATTTACTAAAATCTCTCTTCAATTGTACGAGTCATTTATAGCTACTTTTCTCAGACTGGAAAAATAAAATCAGCTAGAAAATACCTGAATTTGAAACCCTTCCAACATGCCAAATCTGACAAAAGAATACACCACCTTTGGCATGGACAGCATCAACAATGGGTTTCCATGCTTCTACTTGTTCTTTTGTCCAAATGCCGGGTGTGTCAGGATACCTGTTCATTAAACCATAACAGAGAAAAATCACATTCAGTGGTAGTAAAAAGGGATATGCACACAGAAAGTGCAAAAATAATCTTTGGTGGGCTTGGTCATTCAAAAAATACACGTTTTACATTCAATCTTCGAAAATCTGATGCAAAATATGTCAATATTTTTAGTGTAAGAAGGATAATTGAACATTTCCTACATTCTACCGTATAGTGAGTCAAAATTTTTCCAGGACTGAATCTAGTCAAGATTAAATTCATTGACAAAACAGGTGATAAAGATATACTTCAAGGATAAAAAGTACTTTGAAGTGTAAAAATTACCCTTGAGCAGTATCAGAAACACCAGTAGCTTCAGCTATCAATAAACCTCCCTCGGAAGTCCTCTGAGAGTAATATAAGATAGCATGAGGCTGGGGAACACTCTTGTAAGACCTTTGTCTGGTCAATGGCGCCAAAACAACTCTGTATAGCAACAGTAAACCAATTTTGAATATGGAAGTCACCAATAATATACATAGTAATTGAGTAATTTAAAGGGTTTATGACCAATTCCAGAAAACCATGTGTAGCAGCGAGTGAGTTTTTCGTAGTACCCAAGTAAGGAGGATAGAAATAGAGCTAAAGAGTTAACACTATCAAATAACAAAATCTCAGTGTTGGGATTTCCCACTTGGATTTTTCACAAACACCTTATCCTCATAATTTACAGTCGAAAAATTGAAAGAAGGGAGTGTGAGTACCTGTGGGATAGATCGAATTTTCCCATCTTGTAAGGTGTAAGAAGAGGCGTAACTGGAGCTGGAGCCATTGTATTTGTACAGAGCAAGAATCGATTTGACGACGACGATCTGAAGATAAAGCAAGATTGAATTGGGTATAAATAGAAGTTGAAGTAAAAAATACAAAAGAGAAGTCGGAAGAGACCGCCTTGTTGAATATGGCAAAGGGTATTGATTTATTAATGAATGTTTGATGGTTGATGACGTGAGTGACGACGTAACCAAGAAGACTGAGGCATTCTTTATTACGCATTTCATGGTGAACCTGAAGAAGAAGATGCCTCCGAAATCTTTTGGTGGAAAGCTTATTGATTGGTTACAACTTACAATATGTCAATATACGACAATAAAAACGTGGATTAAAAAAAAAGGTTAAAAGGTCATTTTGGTCCTAAATGTATGCCCTAAAGTTCGTTTTGCTCCATTATGTTTCAAAATGTTCAAATTGGTCCTAAATATTTGCAAAATGTTCCATTTTGGTTCCAATCAAAATGTTCAAATGAGTATTTTCTCTATCCAGTTGAGACCGTCAGTAAAGGAGGCCAAATCGGTCCTAAAACTAGACCTCTCATTTCATGGTCAAATAAATAAAGTTGATCATATTTTTCTCGTTTCAAATTCGAATACGACGAATTTAAAACTACGAATTCCTTTCAACAAGTCGTTTGAACTTGAAATGAGAGACGAGCGAAATATGACAAAATTCAATAGTTTGGGATCAAAATGAAATATTTTTCCAATATTTAGGACCAAAATGAATCATTTTGCTCACATTAGGACCAATTTGAACATTTTGAAACATAATGGACTAAAATGAATATTAAGACATACATTTAGGACCAAAATGATCATTTGACCAAAAAGATATACAACGGTAAAAGTTGAGATTTTAAAAAAGTGGATTCAATAAGACAATGTTGGCCAAAAAAAGACAAAAGGATTCAATAAGACAATAACTATGTGATATTTGTTCATGTTTTGGAAAAATATACTTTTGATTTTTTTTTAAAAAACTATCAAACCAAATTTATTATAGAAAAATTAAATGACACTTTAGAAAATAAGACCATAACCCTATTATAATGTTCATATTTTAGAAAAATATGCTTTTGTTTTTTTCGAAAAAAGAAAGACAAATTTATTATAGAAAAATTAGATGGCATTTTAGAGAATAAGATAATAACCATGTGATATTTGTTCATGTTTTGGAAAAATATACATTTGTCTTTTTTCTTTTAAAATGTCAAATTTATTATAGAAAAGTTAAATGATCATGTTTTGGAAAAATATACTTTTGGTTTTTTTTTAAAAAAAAGCCAAATTTATTAAAGAAAAAATTAAATGGAACTTTAGAGAATAAGACAATAACCATGTGATATTTGTTATGTTTAGGAAAAATCTACTTTTTTTTAAGAACAAATTTATTGTAAAAAATTCAAATGGCCCTTTAGAGAATTAAAATATGATGATAATGCATAACAAGAATAATGTGCAAACATTGTTGAATTAAGAAAAATAAATAAAAAACAACTTATTTATCTAAAAAATAATTGTAGGATGAAACTCATCATTGATTTTGTTGTTGTCAATAAAATGTTTATCATTATATTTCATGCTTATTAGAAAAACAGTGATAAGAGATCCAAAACTTTTTGGCATAGATGTTCAGATCAATCTAATATTTGAAACAAATTTAGTCAAAATTAGATATTAAAAAAATACCAACAAACTTAGAATACTAAAAATCTGATTTATTTTATTTGAAAAATAGAAGAAGAAAATCACAGAAAAATTAAAAATACTACAATTTCTCCTCATAGATGTAGATTGAGGAAGAAGATGCGAGAACTTTTGGTTGTTAGCTTAATCTTAAGTATCAAATTCATTTTACTTTAATTCCTAGAATATTAATAATTAAATCAAACCTTAGGTTAAAGAATTAAAAATACATTTTTCTCGTTTTCTTTTGGCCAAGAGGTGAAACACTGAAATGTTATTGTAGAACGAGTAAACCATTATCATCACACAGTTGCCAACAACATTGATATTGGAATATGCATAAACTAAGACACGAATAATACGCTGCATATTGCCATAATGAGAATTGATTACACAGAAACATTGAAATTGGAATATGCATAAATGAAGAAACTCAGTTAAGAACTACATATTCCTTTTGGATGGTGAGGATTTGCTTTATTCTCCTTAGAGGAAACCAATTAATTGGTCTCTCTTTTTTTCACAGTTTCAACTATTTAGTCTTTGTATTTTTGAAATAAACTATTTGACTCCTCAAAAATTACAAATGTCAACTTATTAGTCCTTGTAGCATATATCCGTTAATGATACCGATGATCTGACCATTAAGTGCACATACAAAACGTTAAATGCCACATATTCAACTATTTGGGACTACCTAGGTTTTGAGATTTGGAAATACTTCAATAGTTTATGTCTTATGAAGCTTCACGTGTAAGATAAATATTCGAGTCTGACTCAATTTTAGGTCAATTTAATTATATTTGTTGGTCCGATTTAGTTGGTTTAGGTGACTAGGATACCAAAGTGACATTTAACGGGTACCATATAAACATTTAACGTTCACGTCATCAAGTAATTTAATGGAGGGACTAAATAGTTGACGATTATGATAAATGAGGGACTGAGTAGTCTATTTCAATAAATAAGGGACCAAATCGTTGACTCAGTAAGTAAAAAAAGGAGGGACCAAATAGTAGGTTTCTTCTTCTCTTTAATACCTCCATTTAGTCACTACACATAACGGATCAATTTGCCTTCTCAATACAGAGGCTTAGCCACTTATGAACTATCCTCAAGAAATGGGTAGTCAGTATAACCAATAACTGGATCAGAAGTGTAAAATGTGGATCGATCGTACTTGTTCAAAGGAGCATCAAGCTCAAATCTTTTAGGCAAATCAGGATTAGCCAAAAACCAACGTCCAAAAGCAACAAGATCTGCTCTTTTCTCAGCAATAGCATTGTTTCCATCTTCACGTTCATACCCTCCTGCAACAATGAAGGTTCCATTGAAGGCATTCCTCATTGGCACAAGACTTTCATGAGTCTCTTCTTTTTCTCCAACAGTCTTCATTCTTGGCTCCACCATGTGACAATACAGAATGTTATACTTGTTCAGGGAATTAGCCATGTAAAGGCCAAGTTCCTCAGGATTGGAGTCCTCACATTCTGCATAATTTGCAAAAGGTGATAGTCTAATCCCAACTCTATCTGCACCTATCTCATCACAAACAGCTTCAACAACTTCCAAAGGGAATCGACAACGGTTCTCTAATGATCCACCATATTGATCTGTACGATCATTCACTTGATCTTTCATAAATTGGTCAAACAGGTAACCATTGGCACCGTGAATCTCAACCCCATCAAAACCTATAATTAATTGGACAAGTATAAACATTTTATTTTGTTGCATCCGGTTAGATTCAAGAACTCATTAAAACAGGAATTTAGTTTAAAGCAGACTTGTACAAATTATATTTGAAGCATTTTGACTTCTCAAAACTTAAAGGTGCAAGTTGAATTGGATTAGGTTGGCGGGTTCTAAATTTATGGAACCACAAGAGTGCAGGTCAGGTTATGGGTTGAGGATCTAAGGAACCGGCCCAACCCACAAGTTTTTGGCAAAAGTACTAACTTGGTACCCTTCATTGTTATATGTATACTTTGATCTATCTTCTTGTATGTATGGTTTTGTGTCATTTTTCTATGAATGAATTTCTAATGATTCTTACAAAAATAAAATAAATAACTTCGTCCCCAAACTTTACATCAACTGTCAATTTCGTCTTAAATCTTTTTTGCTGTCAATTTTGTTCCCATTGTTTTATATTTTGATCAATTCTATCATTTGACTGGCTTTTTTCAATAAATAACTACAGACTGCATCCTGTTTTTCAATCTGGATTAATATTTAAGTTTCTTTTTCTATCAATTTTACATTAGATATAATTAATCACCTAGATTCTATTGTTAATATTTGGCTAAAGTAAGAGCAAATGATAAAATTGATCAAAATGTGAAACATTAGGGACGAAATTGACAGTCAAAAAAGATTGGGGACGAAATAGACAATTAATGTAAAGTTTGGAGACGAAATTAGTACTTTTACCTAAGTTCTTTTTTTTTCTTTGCCTTGGTTAACTTGTGTTATTTTTTTTTTTTGGGCCATGGTTAACTTATCTTATGGAATGTATGTAAATTGATCATATTATACATTTTTTTTTTCTGTTTTTTTGGACTTCTTTTATTTGCTGAAGTCTTTCCTTTCATTGCCCATGACAACATTCCCATCATTTAAGCATTTTTTGTTGCTCAATCCTACTTCTCACAACATCCAATAGTTAGTGGACTTACCAGCCTCGATAGAATTCCTTGCAGCAAGTCTGAAGTCATGGACAATTTTAGGAATTTCATCAGTCCTGAGCCGCCTTGGTGGTGTATATTGTGCAACATCATTGGTATTACCTCGGCTTTGTGGAGTCAGTGGCTTGTCAGTACTAGATATTGGGGCTTCCCCGTTTGGCTGAAAACCTAACATATTTGATTCAAAACAATTATACCTGTAAGGATTTGGAACAAGGAATGATTATATTACAGTCAAATATTGTAGCAAAATGGATGTGAGACTAATTAAGTGTCAATATGAAACAGGCGCTTATTTCTTAACTTTCAGGTGTCTAATTTGAACACATTGGAAAAGTATAGGTTTTCAATACACTAGACTGTTTGGGGTACTTCCCATCAATGAATATTGTTCACTCATCATACCAAAAGAATCACTTCCGCTAAGAAGTACCACATTTGAAGCAACTAAGTTTTATTCATTTAGTATGCATTTCTGGAGGAGTACCAAAGAGATTCTTAAAGTATGGATACTAATCGTCACTGATATGATGTTGTCAAAGAAAATATGTATAGTGCCATGCAGTTTCAGATATAGAAAAAAATTCATCAAACAATAATTTTCCAGGAACTAATTTGCCACAAAGCATAATATCTGGATCATTCAGGGCTTTTTCTGGTGACCAAACTCCTGCAGTAATGATTAATGTTATTATATATATATATATATATATATTGTTTTTTTTAAAAAAAATACTAGGACCTTACGGTCTTCGACCCGATGTTCCGATTTGATAATCCTATGCCCTTTCTGATCCTTAACAAGATCCCGATCTTAATTACCTTGATTGTACGAGTCATTTATAGCTACTTTTCTCATACTAGAAAAAGAAAATCAGCTAGAAAATACCTGAGTTTGAAACCCTTCCAACATGCCAAATCTGACAAAAGAATACACCACCTTTGGCATGGACAGCATCAACAATGGGTTTCCATGCTTCTACTTGTTCTTTTGTCCAAATGCCGGGTGTGTCAGGATACCTTTTCAATAAACCACAACAGAGAAAAATGACATTCAGTGGTAGTAAAAAGGGATATATGCACACAGAAAGTGCAAAATTAATCTTTGGTGGCCTGGTGGGCTTGATCATTCAAAAAAATTACACGTTTTCCATTTAATCTTCGAAAATCTGATGCAAAATATGTCAATATTTTTAGTGTAAGAAGGATAATTGAACATTTTCTACATTCTACCGCATAGTGAGTCGAAAATTCCAGGATTGAATCAAGTCAAGATCAAATTCATTGACAAAACAGGTGAGATAGATATACTTGAAGGATAAACAGTACTTTCAAGTGTAGAAATTACCCTCGAGCATTTTCAGAAACACAAGTAGCTTCAGCTATCAAAAAACCTCCGTGAGTAGTCCTCTGAGAGTAATGTAAGATAGCATGAGGCTGGGGAACATTCTTGTAAGACCTTTGTCTGGTCAATGGCGCCAAAACAACTCTGTATAGCAACAGTAAACCAATTTTCAATATGGTAGTGACTAATAATATAAATAGTAATTGAGTAATTTAAAGGGTTTATGACCTATTCCAGAAAACCATGTGTAGCAGCAAGTGAGTTTTTCGTAGTACCCAAAGTAAGGAGAATAGAACAGAGCTAAAGAGTTAACACTATCAAATAAAAAGATCGAGGAAACATACTATTTGGTCCCTCATTTTTTATTGAGTCAACGATGTAGTCCCTCATTTATTGAAATAGACTACTCAATCCCTTATTTATCATAATCGTCAATTATTTAGTACCTTCATTAAATTATTTGATATCGTGGACGTTAAATGCTTACATGACACCCGTTAAATGTTACTTTGGCATCCTAGTCACCTAAACCAACCGATCCGGACTAACGAACACAATTAAATTGGCCTAAAATTGAGTCAGACCCGAATATTTGTCTTACACGTGAAACTTCATACGGTATAAACTATTGAAACATTTCCAAATCTCAAACTCTAAGTGGTCCCAAATAGTTAAATAATAGGTGGGACTAACAAGTTGGACATTTGTAATTCTTTAGGGACCAAATAGTTGAAACTGTGAAAAATGATGGACCAAATAGTAGATTTCCTCTAAAAAGATCTGAGTGTTGGAATTTCTAACAAACACCTTATCGTCATGAATTTACTTACAGTCGAAAAATTGAAAGAAGTGAGTGTGAGAGTACCTGTGGGATAGATCGAAGTTTCCCATCTTGTAAGGTGTAAGAAGAGGCATAACTGGAGCCATTGTATTTGTACACAGCACGAATCGATTTGACGACGACGATCTGAAATGAAGAAGATGCCTCCGAAATATTTTGGTGGAAAGCTTATTGATTGGTTAGTGGTTACATATGTACAACATTAAGGGAGTGTTTACTGTTTAGGATAGGGTTACCTAACGAAATGGTCATGAAATGATCATCAGAAAATAATGATAATAAAATAAAATGATAAATAGTATTTGCATCAAAACCTTATATAATGATCTCGGTTGATTGAAATAATTATATGAGTTTTTTAAAATTGTATTGCAGTAAAATTGGTAATTAATAATGGAACGAGATATCGATAATGAAATGAAATTTTGATGTTTAAGAATGCAACCCTTTCTCTCCTTATGTTTACTCTAAACAAGCTCACATGAAGGCAACTGAATTCTACCATCTTGCTGCCAAACCTTCTACCAAACTTCCCAAAATCCCTTGCCTCATTGGGTAACCAAAACACTAATCTCATATCTGCAGGTGGCATTATTAGGGATGATCAGGGAAATTTAGTCTGATGTTTTAATAAATTTTTGGGCCATGGAAATGCATTACTTGCTGCCAGTAAATTTATGAGACCCACACTTCACCAAACTTCTCTCTCCAATTCTTTCATTCTCTCTCTACACTTTATGAAAATGCACCAAAGTTGAAATGCAGAGGATCCAACGTGATTTTAATAAAATAAAATGGTAATGAAATAAAATGAGCAAAATGTAAATAATATAGAAATTTTAAAAAATCTATTATTTGGTCCATAATTTTAAATCAATTTAACGAATTAGTCTTTAAATAAGTAAAATCTCGATCGCGGCCGTAAAAAATTATAATCATCAACGATTAGGTATTTTTTTCAAATTCAATGACCAAAAAATAAATTCAAGGACTAAAATACCGTAATCTTTACAAATTTATGGAGCAAATAATTTATCTTCAACTAACAACAAATAAATTTGTATCAAATTCATTTTACTTTAATTCCTATAGTATTAATAATTAAATCAAACCTTAGGTTAAAGAATCAAAAATACATTTTTCTCGTTTTCTTTTGGCCAAGAGGTGAAATGTTATCTAAACTTTTTTTTTTTGAACATTAATTATCTAAGTTGTATATATACTAGTAGAACGAGTAAACCATTATCATCACACAGTTGCCAAAAACATTGATATTGGAACATGCATAAACTAAGACACTAATAATACGCGGCATATTCAGGACACAAAAAAATAATCATAATACGCTGCATATTGCCATAATGAGAATTGATTACACAAACATTGAAATTGGAATATGCATAAATGAAGAAACTTAGAGAAGAACTACATATTCCTTTTGGATGGTGAGGATTTGCTTTATTCTCTTTAATACCTCCATTTAGGCACTACACACTTCAACGGATCAATTTGCCTTCTCAATACAGAGGCTTAGCCACTTATGAACTATCCTCAAGAAATGGGTAGTCAGTATAACCAATAACTGGATCAGAAGTGTAAAATGTGGGTCGATCGTATTTGTTCAAAGGAGCATCAAGCTCAAATCTTTTAGGCAAATCTGGATTAGCCAAGAACCAACGTCCATAAACAACAAGATCTGTCCGGTTCTCGGCGACCGCCTTGTTGCCATCTTCACGATCATAGCCTCCAGCAACAATGAAGGTGCCATTGAAGGCCTTCCTCATTGGCACAAGACTGTGAGGACACTCCACTTTTTCTCCAACAGTTTTCATTCTTGGTTCCACCATATGGCAGTACAGAACACCATACTTATTCAGGGAATTAGCCATGTAAAGGCCAAGTTCTCTAGGATTGGAGTCCCCACATTCAGAATAATTTGCAAAAGGCGATAATCTAATGCCAACTCTATCTGCACCTATCTCATTACAAATAGCTTCGACAACTTCCAAAGGAAATCGACAACGGTTCTCCAGTGATCCACCGTATTGATCTGTACGATCATTCACTTGATCTTTCATGAATTGGTCAAGCAGGTAGCCATGGGCACCGTGGATCTCAACCCCATCAAAACCTACAATAGCACGAGTATAAACATTTTATTTTGTTGCATCTTCAAGCTCTTACTCACTAAAACGGAAACTTAGTTCAAAGCATACTTATACTCGTCATAATTGAAGCAGTTTAACTTCTCATAACATCTAATAGTTAGTGGACTTACCAGCCTCAATAGCATTCCTTGCAGCAAGTCTGAAGTCATCAACAATTTTAGGAATTTCATCAGTCCTGAGCCGCCTTGGTGGTGTATATTGTGCAACATCGATGCCATTACTTCTGATTTGTGGGGTCAGTGGCTTGTCAGTACAAGAAATTGGGGCTTGCCCATTTGGCTGGAAATCTATTCAAAACAGTACGTGAGAGAGGGTTACTCTGGAGATTTACATCAGATTTATTTGGTACAGGGAATGATTACAGCAGAAATATTATAGAAAACGGATGTGAGACTAATTAAATTGTCAATATGTACCATTCAAAGCAATTGGCTCAATAAACTCCTTTTATGTATACAGAGTACTACGTACTAAATTCTTTGTTCAATTGTAAAGACGGGTCATTTATATCTACTTTCCTAAGACCAGCAAGAGAGCCTCAGCTAGAAAATACCTGAATTTGAAACCCTTCCAACATGCCAAATCTGACAAAAGAATACACCACCTTTGGCATGAACAGCATCCACAATGGGTTTCCATGCTTCTACTTGCTCTTTTGTCCAAATGCCAGGTGTGTCAGGATACCTTTTCATTAAGCCATAACAGAGAAAAATCAAATTCAGTGCAAGGAAATAGGGATATTAGATAAGGATACAGAAGTGCAAATGTACTCTTTGGTCTTCAAAAAATACATGTTCTTATATTCAATCTTTGAATATTTGACTCACTATATGTTAATCTTGTTAGTATTAAAAGGAAAAATGAACATTTTCTACATTCCATTGTATAGTGAGTCAAAATTCTTCAAGGACTGAATCATGTAAAGATCAAATTCATGTATCCGACAAAATTTTTAATTACCCTTGAGCAGTATCAGAAACACCAGTAGCTTCAGTTATCAAAAAACCTCCCGGGGAAGTTCTCTGAGAGTAATATAAGATAGCATGAGGCTGAGGAACATTGTGGTAAGATCTCTGTCTTGTCAATGGCGCCAAAACAACTCTGTATAACAATAACAGTTAACCAATTTTGAATGGGAAAATCACAAAATATACTTTAGGATGAGTACCTGTGCTCAAATTAGTTATTCTCAAATAACTAAATCTCAAATTTGAAATTTCCCACTTAGGACTTTTCACAAACACCTTGTGCTCATGAATTCGCAGTAGAAAATTTGGGTTAAGGGAGTATGAGTACCTGTGGGATAGGTTGAATCTGCCCATCTTATAAGGTGTAAGAAGAGGAATGGCAGGATTTTTAGGATCCATTTTCGCTCAAAGTAAGAATCGCTTCGTTCTGATCTAATCTGAAGATGAAGAAACAAGCTGAGAATTGAATTGGGTATAAATAGAAAAGTTGATTCGAAAAATACAAAAGAAAAGTCAGAAGAGAGGGCCTTACATAATAAAGCAGAGGGTATCGAATTATTGATGGCGGCTTCATGGTGGATGACGTCAGTGATTGCGACTGCTTGAGCAAGAAGACGGTGGCTTTCTTCATTATGCATCGCATTGTGTGTGATTGTGAACCTCAAGCTGCCTCCGAATTTGAAGCGTCAAGCTTAAAAGTCAAAAGACTCAATTTAAAATTGACTTGAGAGTTTTTTCAGTCTAAATTTAATATGATAGATAATAAAAAATAATAATAATATGAATTAATAACTTCGATCATCCCGCAATCCAAGTCCCAGATACTTCAATGATATTTGAAAGAAAAAAAAAAGGGCAAAAGCATTAATTTTGTTCTATAACTTTAAATTAATTGTTAATTTGGTCCCTTGGAAAAAGCACTCATAAATGGACGCTGATCTCTATGCTCGTTTCAACGACCACCTATAATAGTCTGAGATCAAGGCTAAATACAATGAATATACCAATTTTTTTTTTACTTTTCTTGTCAACAATTATTTATTTTGTCGAGTATTGAATAAATATTTATTATTGGCTTTTTGTCAAAGTTCATTTCACCAAGGGAAGGCCCAATGTGTTACAAAAAGGGGTAACAAAAAGTTCATTTCACCAAGGGAAGGCCCAATGTGTTAAAAAAAGGAGTAACAATACCGTAATCTAAGGATAAGTTTACGAGTAAACTCCCAAATTGGTCCCCGAATTATTGGGTCGCTGACAGATTGGTCCCTGATTTATGGAAATTGACAAATAGGTCCCCGAATTTTACTAACGTTAGTCAAATTGGTCCCTGAAGCCGTTAACTGCTGACGTGGCACGTTAAGTGCCACGTCAGCAGTTGGAAAA